>JARNME010000012.1:12225643-12523143 GCA_030179655.1 Scaptomyza flava
TTTTGGTAATTTTGCATGTTAAAGTTTTATGCCAAAAAATCGACATCATCATTTGGCAAATCTTTCGACTTCCATAACTTCGGCAAATCTGACCCGATTTTCAAAAGCAAACGCTTAAAACTCATGGTTTGGCGTCTACAATAAAACTGCATTTACTAAATTTCATTCAAATGAAATTCGATTTTTGGTCATTTTGCATGTTAAGGTTTTATGCCAAAAAGTCGACATCATCATATGGCAAATCTTTCGACTTCCATAACTTCGGCAAATCTGACCCGATTTTCAAAAGCAATGGCTTAAAACTCATGATTTGGCGTCTTAAATAAAACTGCATTTACTAAATTTCATTTAAACGAAATTCGAAATTTTGATGATCTTGTGTTATACATGAAAGTTTTTCCAGCAATTGCGTTTTAAAAACAGTCAGATCTAGCGGGAAAAAATATTAGCCTTGACAAGTACATACATCGTGTTATGTTCGCAATCTTACGAACAGCAAGACTTCGTCTTTTACGGCAACACTAATACAATGGCAAATACACCGATTTGATCTTACACTTAAGTAAGATTCTTTGTATGCATTAAAACAAGATTTTAACCCTTCGTGCCTATAGATGTTTACACATCAATAAATAAATTTAACTTGAAAATATTCTAAGTTTTTTTTATTTATACATTATTAAGTTTAAGAAGTTGTTGTTTGAGTGCAAAAAAGTTTTTTGTAAGTTACTTCAAACATTAAATATAATTAATATCTCACCTTAAGCCACATATGAACAGCTGGGCTTTTAGTATATTACCCAAAACTCATTTACCATTTATATACCAGCTTCTTCTTTATACACATCCTGCACAAATGCTTGAATGATGTCATAAGCCCTATACAAATTAAGCGTCTTTTTATATATACGTAAGCCTTTGACGTCAAACTAAAGATTTCCCAAGGGGCTTAGCCTGGATTTGAGCATTTTGTGTTTATTTTTGATATCAATGCAATCAAGAGAGGCTCTCTGATCTGGCAGACAGTGTAAGTCCTCAACTAATTTATGTGGCAACAGCATTAAATATAAAGCATTTGCAGTTATCCTCCACTCATAAGCATACATACATATATGTTTGTCAGCATCCGAGCATCAGAGGCGCAGAGGCGTTAATCTTATAGGACAACTCATAAAACGCAACCAAAAATGATGATGATGATCAGGAAACGTGTTGCATGTTGTTCGCATGTGCCGCGTTCATATTTATGTACAAATTGTTTTCGGGTTTAAAATAAATTTATGTGTCGACGGCATTAAAAGTGAGCGTAATAAATTAAATTTTCATATATGTTTATCCTGATGAGACAATCGCTTGACACATGGAAACCAAACGAAGCCCACAAGCAAGGAAATTACAACATTTAATAACACCGGATATGAGTTTTGTCATACAGAAGCGTGGCGTATACGCAATATGATAAAAATAACAACACCAAAAAAAAAAAGGGATGAACAAGTTAAGCTCGACTTATAGTCTGTTGTTTTTGTTGGGTCCACGTTACAGTGCTAATTAACATGAAAACACCATGCCTCGGGCTCTAATGTTCTAAACGTAATGCGGCATTGCGACCCAATATATAGTCTTATGGGGTTGGGAGCTATTGTTTTTAACATAAGACCCAAGGCCGTGTCTGAGTGCCGCTCTTATACTATGGACAAACACACATACATAGATATATAATAAAAATATACAAAAAAAAACACATACTAGGCCAAAGAGCCAATTCAGAAATTCGTGCAATAAATTTAGCAAACAATGGGCGAAAGCCTTACACACTTATGTGTGTGCGTTTGAGTACATAGCCGCCGCCTACAGGGTACCAACAACATTGCACTTGCATAGACAAACAATGGACAACCCCACAACCCCCTCCACCACACACACATAATCCCAAGCAAAACTGTAGCTTTGCAAACGCCGCACAGTGTCATAAAGGCTTTCAATGTAAGGCCAGTGTGTGAAGTCAAAGCTATCTTGATGCTAAAAGTAGATTGAGATCAGTAACATAGAATAAGCTTAAACAGTTAAACAAAATATTCTCTTTCATCGTTGACCTTTATCTTCAAATGAATTACGCATGCTTAGAAACAACAAAAGAAAAACATCCTTCAAATTTTTCTTAAGATTGTTGAGAACCAGCTTTCTTAAAAACTATATTTCATTATTGAGTAAATTTTTAATACTTTGAAGAGTCACTCAAGCTTTGAAGAAGATTATAAAGGACTTCTTTGTCCGTCCTTTTGATACAAGAAGAACCATTAATGCTTATTCAAAAAACTAACACTTCAATAATTGTTTTCCATCCATTGATTTTCAAGATTGCACATTCTGATATTGGCAATTATATGTACCAATGTGCACAAAAACTAAAAACGCACTTTGGCTAAATGCCAACAAACTAAAATCCCCATACTCATACATGCAAGCAAACATGCATACGTATACGAGTGTGGTATAGCTATACATTATTGATTTCTGATGTAAGTAATCTGAGTACAGAATCTACACAAACTAACACCCCAAAACAAAACAGCGTGCCAAAAGCAAGCAATACGCAATACAATTCATTCGCATATCTTCAGAGGAAAGGCATATCTTCATTTAGGCAATAGTACAATAAGCACAATTTTCTTTGTATTCGAACTGAATGAATGTGTGTTGATGTGTGTGTGTGTGCGTGTGTGTGAATGGTGTTTGGATCTTGACTGGCAGCCAAACAATGCGCACAAGATTTATATGTCGTTGAACAAATTGCTTGGCATTAAGCTCAAAAAATGCGTCCCACGGAATGCAATAGACATGGCGCCAAACGGAGAACTCAACCATAATGCAGTTTGCTCTCTCTCTCTCTCTCTCTCTATATCTATCTCTCTCTCTCTCTCTCGTTGTTCTGTAGACAGACGCATCCTTTTAGAAATTAATGCACCCTTGGGGCACACTCATCTAGCAGTGTCCCACATTGCCAATAAACTAATCACAAATTGCCTGCAAAATAATTCATATATAACGAGCACAAAATTGTGACAAGATACAAATTTAAGTTCAACTCATTATGATTATTGTGTTGAATGACAACAAATGAAATACAAACTTCCTCAAAGCTTTTGAGTAAGAAAATTAAATAAATTAAATTAACATTTAAAAATCAAACGAGCAAACTTTTAGTTGAATTTTCTAAAAATTTACAAAGTTTAACTTCAAATGAAATCAGGTCGACTATTATTTTGATTATCTGTTATATTTTATCTTTTTATATGTTTATTAACTTGCTTTTAAAGCTTTATGCAATTATAGTCGCAATTTCGTCCAAACAGCACTTAGAGGTTTGTGTTGGGCTTAATTGATATTTGCTTTATGAATTAATTATTTAATATTAAACGAATGGCAAGCGGTGGAAAGGTTTTCTCTTTCACAAAAAATGTATAGCTTATCAAACATGTTTTTTTTAAATATAAAAAATACTGTTTACACAAATGAATAAATTATGAACAAGTGTTGGAAAAGTGAGTCACAAATTAAACTTTATAGAACACTAAAAAGTTTGTGACAAAGAACAAAAGAAACATAAACAAAGCATTATTTCGCATGCGTGCTTAAGGATATAAAAACTCTTTTATTACAACCCGTCTTGCCGACATTATAAAAACAGCTAATTAGAATATGAATAACATTTCTTCAGTTGCCATATGAACTGTGATTCATTTACATTGATGCAGTCAATGGACTTTACCAACACCTTTATTCTATTTATTTTATAGCCGTAAATAAAGTAAAGTTCACATACTAAAAGTCAATTAAATATCGCATGATGTTAATGGGACTCAAAATGGAGCCCATTGTAATTTCCACAGACTGTTGAAAGTTGTTGGGAGAGGCAGGCGGGACAGAAATGTGGATCTATGCAATTGGCATGCAACAATATAATTAATTAGGATTCGTTTTATGAAACAATATTGTTGAGTTTATGTTGGGTTTGTTACATTTGCTTGCCACAATCTGTGTCGCGAGCGAATTCCGATGTTGCTGCGCTCTTGTAAAGCGAAGGGCAATAAATAAAACGGCGAAAAAATGCGAATAAACAATAAAGTATTGCCTATTTGGCATTGTCCCTGTTTCATTGCTCCGAGCAAACAAACACAAACAATAACAAACTGCCGACGGCTCGGATAAGCAACAACAATAAAACCAAGTCAAACGGATATGGCGTGAGTTGTACAGGCATTGCTTTTAGCCAAGAGTTTAGGGCGTGTGGGGGTTGGATTGGATATTTAAAGTAACAACGCAACACATTCAAAACGAAATCACGAAACATGGCGTGGCAAGCAACGGTTCCTAAGGCTGCATTTAGTTTGGCAGTGGCAGGACACCACCCCCCATTTAGCCATCCACCCATCCACACAACTGTCGCCATTTGCACCACCTTTTGAATGTTAACTGTACGCCAAACACTGTGTTCAATTAGCCAGCATAGAGAAAGAGGCCTGACAACTCTACTGGAAAAATCCAACGGATGCATGTCCACTCAATGTTTATACACTAGAAAAGTGTATATTAATTATGTCAAGAAATATGCAACGCATCGATGGTATGTACATGTATAAATGCTTGATAAGAATCGCAAGCTTAGTCGTCTGCCATTCAAATGCAAAATCTTTAAAATGATTTTACTATGAAAAGCAAGTAAGTTTTGCAAGTGTATATAATATTCGGCATGCCGGATATAGCTGCTTTACTTGTTTTTTATTTTTTCATTTTATATTGTGTCGACTGTGTCGCTGGTTGTTGTTGTGGTTGCTGTTGTGCATTTCCGTTTCCGCGACGGATGCGCAGCGTTAAAAATGGCGTTCGATGTGCATCAACGTTTCACCTTTTCTTTTTATCCTGTCACACACACGGCACATAAAAATAAATATGCCATAAGCATTATGAATTGATTGCGATATATGATTGGCATTGGTTTCGTTTGGCGCCATTTTGTGACATTTTGTGTTTGCACTACGCATACGCCCAATGCAACAACATTAATGTCTTTTTAATCGCACGCAACAAGGCGTAACAACAGCGTATTTCAGGCAATCCTAAGTATATAAATCAAATATTAGCGTTTTATTTCATGTTGAGACGATAATCATGGCGCTTTAACCCAGGTTGAGTTGGAAAGTTATTATAAGCGATACACTTTTGAATTGCGCTGACTTTCGTTTGAATCTTTTAGTAAACATAAATATAAACTGCTTGAGAAAAGCATAAGCTCAAAACATTTTGTAGGCTTTTCAGCCTAAGCCATCTCGAAGGCCTTAGCCGTAAACAAACGGTTTTGCCTCAAGTCCTTTATAAGTTGAAAACAAAGAATCCTTGTTGCCAAGAACCTTGGCGTGCTGTTGCCAAGGTAACCCTTCTGGCCATAAAGTTCAAATAGTAAACGTTTTATCATTTTTACAATTTTCCTTTCGTTTTGACAAGCATTGAAAGTTAAGATAATCTCTGTTAAAACAATTAAACATTCATATGAAACTAACAAAATCTTTGTTACTAAGTCATTTATACGTTCTTACTATGTCAACTCTCAAAGATAGTCCAGTCCAGAATTTATGCACAGAATTTATGTGGCATTAGATAAGTTCTTGGGCACATCGTTTGTCATGTATGTATGTGTGTGTGTTTGTGGGCAAGAATACTGTGTATCCGCTTTTGACTGCTTTCTTGGTGTTGGGCAATTTAAACTCAATTTCCCATAAAGAATCTCAATCCATTAAGCTTTGCCACGCTTCGCATGTGGCATGGCAGGGCGCACACACACAACCAATTCAAAAGCCCATCCATACGGCATTTACATTGCACTTTGCCAAACTGAATGACCTGGCTTTAAAGCTACAAATTCACATAAACATACATATGTATGTAACAAGTACACTTAGCAAAGTGTTGACAAATTTGGGTTTTTTAAGAATTAAAGGTACTTAACGAAGTAAGTTGGAATTCTTGAAAGGAATCCTGTTTAAAGATTAATAGTTAAGTGAGTTAAGATCTTTAGTAGAGCCTTAAGCCGATTCCATTTATTGGAATTTAAGTAAACTTGCTTAAATCCATAAATAATTTTATTATACTTTTGAAAAGTTAGCTCGTTTTTTGTCGACTTCTTAAGAAGAAAACTTTGATCATTTTATTTAAGTGGTATACTTAAATTGAATACATAGCTTTTTTTTCGAAGTGTAAAGTACGACAGACAGGACAGGACGTGAACACAGTTGTGGTGTTTGTGGTTCTAGTCGTTGCGTCGGATTTGAATGCGGTTGTGAATGCGCTAAGAAATCGCATAAAGCGTATTTATTCAAAAAAACATCCCAAGTGCAACGTGGGCGTTGCCATTTTGCCATGGCGTGGCGCCACTTCATGTGTATGTGTGTGTGTGTGTGTGACTGCATTATGCAAAATGCTTTCACAGCGTGCCCTTCAGCCTGCCTCAAATGCGCTAATGCATTTGCTCTACAACGCATAACATGCGTTTCCACCTGTATCCTTCGGCTGCGTGTCCTTATTTTGCGAACCAATCTATGTTGCTGGCTTTGGCAAATAGCACGCACTGTTATCAACAGGACAACAACCATCAAGTGGCTGTGTGTGTGTGTGTGATAAAGCGACAACACTTTGTCATTTTAATTGCGCATAAAACAGCTCGAATTTAGATCTAGGCAAACACACATTCAAATACACTCAAAACAAACTTTGGCAATTCGATTAGAATTATTAATTAATCAAGTTGCAAGGAGGTCAATTTTGGTTGTGCAATATTATAATAAAACAAGTTTAGCATTAAAACAGCTTTAATTTTGACTCTTTTTCAATAACTTTCTTACACCTGCTCTGTGTACAGTGTACATTTGGCATAAGTTGACCTCAAAGATGTGTTGCTGATTTGTTCACCCTCTGCTTTATTATTCCGCGCGTGTAGACCTTAACACACTCGTTTCTCTACACACACATATGTGCACATCTGTTGGCCATAATGAGCAAAGCTCGTATGCCAGTTACCAACAAAGTTCAAGTGGTTTTTGTGTCACGAGCTAAATGGGCCAGCCGTCAAGCTGAATTGACTTTAAGTCCCAGCCAGTATAATACCAACACACTTGCAACAGTCAGTTATAAGTACACACCACACACACATACATACGAACATGCAGGCCCAACCGAGTAATTTTGCAGAACTAAACTCGGAGCAAATTAATTACAGCTCTTAGGTAAATGAAGCAGCTGCTGTTGGTGAAATTGAGAAAAAACGCTTTTAGTTTTGTGTGCTTTTGTTTCGTTTAGGAGTAGTTAATAACCATTCGATGCTCTGCCTCGTTGCAGGCCAATTAATAAGTTTGCTAATTATATGAAATTACAAATGGAATTGAAATGTCAAAAGTTTTGTTGCTTCAGACAAAGGAAGCAACTAGCAAAGGAACATTTTAAGAGCCTTAACAGATTCTTTAAACATTTCAAATCAAATTTTATTTTAAGCTTAAACAATTTTATCTTTAACAAGCTAATGATTGAGAAAGTCATTAGCGATACATTAACGCGAAATTTCTAGATGATTTATGACAGATTTTTACTCGTTAAATGCCAAATTCAAGGAATTTCATGCCACAAAACGAATGCTTGTTAGGACAGCTTTTGCAAATTGGATTGATGAACGAAAAATAAGTAAACCTATTCTGGCAGGCAGGCAAGCAAAACACATCAATTTATCCTGGCTGGGTCATAAAAATTGCAATCATTATTATAGTCATGTACCAGGCAATGGGGCGTAACAGCAATCAACGCCAAGACGTTTCAGTAAATAACCGCACAGTTTCAATTTTCAACACATACATATTTGTGAATAAATAATATATATATTTAAATGCATATTTTAATAGTCGTAAAATGGGAATAAAAATCCGTCCCTGAGGCCAACATCGCGCCAAATGCCACTGGGCATACTTAAAGGTCTCAAATACCAAACCAAACAAACAGACACAGATATACATATACAGATAGACAAGGCCAAGCGAAGCTAAAACAATGGCAACAAAGCATCAAGTCATATAAATTATAAACGCAAACTCTGCGACAAGGATATTCGCTACCAAAACCAGGCGACATGCGATTTGATGGCAAATGATTTTACAGTACAGGCAACAAGCTGCATACGAAATCGAAAAACAAATTCCTTTTTTTTTTTTTTTGCTAGAGCGAAGTTCACATGCCCTTTGTTAAAGAAGAGGGAGCAGATGATTTATCAGGTTATGAAATTTGTCAAATAGTTAATTTGATGTTTTTTTATATTTGTTTAGTCTAACAGCTGTTAAATCTGTTGAGTTTTTGCGGTTTTTTTCTTGAAAAGTATAGGATGTAATGTAACTATATAATATCTAGATATAACAATTAATGGTTTTTACATCAGCTTAATGGTATACGGTTTAATTTTAGTTCATCTCTTCAGGATCGCTTTGAATCAAAAAGAAATCTATCCCTAAAAGAGAAAAAACACATATTCAGTTATCGATCAAGTCGAACTACCATACAAAAAATCTCAAGAGAATAAAATCACAACTTCGTTTTAGAGAAAATTCGGGCCTTTAATTCAACAGGGTTTGAAAATGCATTTGTTATAAGGAAAGCTTCGCTGTACGAAAGTTATTTATACGGAATTGCGACTGTATTTTTATAGGCACAAAAATGTCTGTTATTTCCAATGCATTTCATAATTTGTGACAATTTTATGATACCCTTGAGTAGGGCCCCAAAAAAAACTAACAAAAATATTCATAGCATCCACAGTCACATGCTACAGTTGCCGCTGGCTAAGGTCAAGGGTCAGGCCCCCCTTTTTTTTTTTTGTTGATAATGTCGCAATTTACTGCAACACTTGGCACGGCAATCAAAGCAGCAAAAATGCCGCCGGCAGATGCTCACTAAACATACATATTTAAGTACACACATAAACGTATATTCATACATACATACATACAATATGTCTATCGGTGAATTTCAATGATATTGTCGATAGTATATTTTTAGGCATAAATTCGATTTTGCTGTTGTGCAAAAAATTGATGACGTGTATTGCAATTGTAACTCAACTACAGCAGCTGCCGCAATGTCTATGCCCCAAATCGATCCAAAGCGCTTCGCGAAGCGACTCCACAAAACTTCACATGCAATTGCTGAGTGTGTATGCGTGTGTTTGTGTGTTTGTGTGTGTGTTTGTGTGTGCTGAGGCCAGGCCTATGCCACGCGATGTGATTGTAAATGCGCAAATGTGACGACTTTGCCAAAGCTTCAGCTCCAGGCTTGACTCTCTGGCTAGGATGACGTAGGCCTCAGTAACAGGGCTTAGTTGAGCCCTTAAGTGTGTTAGTGGGGCCCTTATTTTGCCTGGGGGCTGTTATTGCACTTACACACACACAAACACACACACACTTAGTGAGCCAACATTAAATGGCATATTTTGTTTAAGGGTCGACTGGGCTTTAAACGCGCCATTTACTTTTGAGTGCGCTAAATTATTAAAAGCTCAAAACACGGCAAAACAATCTACACACACACACACACACACACACAAACACATATAGCGCGAGGCAGAGTTCATTAAATTCAATGTATGCAAAATGCGGCGGCAACAAATGTCGTTGCTTTGTTTGCGGTATCTTTCCCCCCCTAAAAGTATGCAGCTCATCATAATCAGTTGTTATGCTTATGAATGTGTGTGGTCGTGTGTGTGCGTGTGTGTGTGTGTTTGCCAGGTGGCCTCAAACAATATATAATAAAGTATTTGCCTTAATTCTATGCGTCACGTGAGAATTCCCTTTATTATTATTTGAGTTTAGCTCTGTTCGCCGTTTGGCGAGCTTTTCGCTGCCTTGCTTTGTGTGCCTTTCGTGCATATCGCGTATACGCAGCGTATATTTTTCTTCGTTTTTTTTTTTTTTGTTCCCTTCGCAAAAGAGCATTGATTTTCAGTTTCATTTTGTGTTTTGTTGTTCTTGAATCAGTTTTATTTGGCGAGAGTTCATCATTTATGCACGTCTCGTCACATTTTGCTTCAACAATATCAATATCAAATGTTGACTAGTGTGTGTAATATGAATTTTTTCGCCAGGTGTTTGAGTTGTTCTTTTGTTCCACTTTGTTATTGTTCTTGTTTGTGTTTGCATTTTGGCTTTTGGGCCCTTTTGTTTTTGGTTCTGTGGCAAAAAATCAACAGACAAAACTTTTGCACGCTTTCATTTTTGCCTCCGGCTGACTTCACTGACTCAACCACACACATACACACACACACGCACACACTCACAGAATATCGCGCGCGTAAAATACTATATACAAAAATTTGAAATTTTGCTCACAATTTTCTCGTCCGCCTGGCTGCTGTTTTTCGTTGTTCTAGTTCTAGTCGCTGTTGTTGGCTTTTGATTTTGACTTTGATTATATTTTGTGTTTTTGTAGGTTTTCTACTTGTTTTTGGCACGGTTTTACGACCACGCGCTACAACGTCTGACTGCGTTCTGGCCTGACACAAGTGAAATTCATGTCCTAGTCACGGCGATTTTGGCATTGGTGTTGTTGAATCAACTTTGTTCACCAGCAGGCGGCTGCTATATGTGCTCACAGGACATGCGCATTGAAGGTCCTGCAGTTGACACACTTTTCCGCGCCAACGTCGATGAAGTGGATTTCCCTGTCATGCCACCCTTCCCGCCTCCTCCTGCTGCTGCTGCTGCTGGCGTGTAAAAACGGTTTTTTTTAAACTATTTACATCGGCCATCGGTTAAAGGGAAACCGTTTGTGCCGTGCTTTTTACTCAATTTCGCATGGATTGGCGAGGCTGGGAGGAGATGACAGAACGAAGGGGTGACAGCTGGTGAGGATTGGCTGACTTGCTTGGGTTTGCCACTGTTTGTCTAAGCTTTGGGTGTGATGTGGCACAAATGTCATTTGCTATGCTCTACACTGTTCGTCCCAAAAAAAAAAAAAAAACAGCAAAAAATTGCATGCAATTTTAAATTTAGGGCTGTACTAAAAATTAAATTTTATAACACTTCAGCTTAAAAGACTGTAATATGCGATTAAAGGACAAATCTGTCTTGTGTTGTCAAGCTCTAATTTCTTTACGTTTAAAGAAAGTATAAAAAATATCCCTATTTTAAAGCATACGAAATTCAGTTATTGTTGTAGTTTATTCAATAATTCCATTGATTTATATAAAACTTTGTTGAAATTTTGACTAAATATATTGTATCGAATAATTCACGGCTTTTGTTCAACTTGTTGCCCTTTTTTCATATTAACTAACAACTTGTTGATGTCATGATTTATTTTTCCAAGTGTAGAGTGCAACCTAAGTCCCAGCTGCTCCTGTTAACGCCTAACTCTGAGTGGTAAAAGTTCGCAGTGACCACATTTATAATTCAAGGCTAACAAGGCGACAGGACGAATCCGATTTGTGATTTGACCCGGCTCGCTGTTGACCTATGACCCTATGACCGACACTGTCTAACATTAATATTCTGAATGGTTAAAACGCTTTTTGTTTTTTGTCAAATAATTACCAAAACATTTGCATCCCGAAACTGAACAAAGTTAATTAATGCTGCTGACAAATATTTCAAAGACTTTTCCCTAGATTCCATTGCTATTTTACTATTTGCACAACCAAAACTCATTTGCTAAGTAAACACACACACACACACACAGCTAAGTTGGCATAGCATAAATGTTTATTAACATATGTATCTGAAATTAACATCTATAAATGTATGAATTAAACAGCTGGCAAATTTGTTTTTTATGTGCAAAATTATTACCCCAGTTTGCCAACACTGATTACTTTGTCTCAACTTTGACAATTTTAGGTACTTTAGAGTTTTGTCAAACTACACCAATTTTAATTGAAAATAATATTTGTTTGTTTGTTATTTTAACTTGCACTACAAAAATAGTTCCAGTTGAATTATGATGAATAAAATAAGATTTTAAAGGAAATTCAAATCCAATGCTGCGAAATCAAAAGCTCAATGAAATCAACAACAACAACAGCGTCACCAGCGCCTGTCAATTAACACATTAAGGCGTGCAGAATGAAAAAGCGCAATATTGAAAAATCGAGTAAACCAACATAAAGTAAACAAGGCCAACAACATCAGCCGCAGCAGCAGCAACAGCAGTGGTGGCAGCAACAGTGGGTTGCGATTAGAAGCAGCATAGAATTTCGTAATGGAGCACTTAGCGCCTCAAACATACCAAACCAAATAAAACTCCATGCGAATTACAAATGCTCTGGATGGAGGCTTGGGAGTCTATGTACATATGTAGTATGTATTGGAAGCAAGAGTTGGTCG
Source organism: Scaptomyza flava (assembly GCA_030179655.1). NCBI lineage: Eukaryota > Metazoa > Arthropoda > Insecta > Diptera > Drosophilidae > Scaptomyza > Scaptomyza flava. The sequence goes on from JARNME010000012.1 coordinate 12,238,051, forward strand.
TAAGGGGTAGCTGGTGGGGTTGCAACGAGGCGGCTGCATCAAAGCGCTAATGTTTGACCCAGTTTTTGAGAGCAATGCAGAAAAGGAACTGCGCATAACTATTTGGCTTTTTGATCATTAAAAACTGGTTAGCCTGACCAAAAAACAAAAAAAAACAAAAATTAAGAAACAAGTAAAAGTGATCTGATGGGCAGTGAATGACTAAGAGGTACTCCTTGTGAGGGAACAAATGGGAAACTATGAAATCAAACAAATAAAAGTTTATTTCAAGATTTTGAGCCTTGATTTGGAACAATGAAACCTTTTAAGTTAGTTAACGTTTTGATGGACTTTTGGCTTTTAACTACGAAATTTATAAAAAATAAATCTTTTTATGGAATTTTTTAAAAAATGTTTGTTTAACTCACAATACTTTTGAAAGCAGCGTTTTCTTGTACCTGAAAATAAAAGCTCTCCGCTTTAATATAAACGGTTTTTCTTCAACAGCAAACAAAAAACGAGAGTCATCTTCTGTTACGACATCAACTTTAAACAGGGTATTTGAAAAGAAACAAACCAACAACAAAGTCAATGAATCGAGCCACTAAGCCGCCCATGCCGATGGTGTTTGAGCTTTTTTGGACGCGAGGCTTTAAAAGCGCCAACGCCGCCGGCCACTGCCAGAGTTTTAATATTTGATTAACGCAGCTCGCGCGCGCGCTCCTCTCAACTCGGCTAACAAATAAATAGTACTATCAACAAATGGCGAATGGGTATTGGAATTGTAATCGATGGCTGCTGAGGATACCAAGTGTTTTGCTCCTATTGCAAGTGTTCGGAGGCGTGGCAGCCTTTCCGGATGGTGCACCCGCAGATACGTGTGTGAAACAGCGTGCGAATCAGCCCAATCATGGCAAGGCGCGCACCCAGCCGGCGCACACTAATCCGTTTGAGGTGGTCGCCAGCTCACAGACCTATCATCCGGGGCAGCAAATCTCTGTGGTGATATATCCACATCAACAAACGCAGCATGGATCGACCACATTCCGTGGCTTCTTTTTGCAGGCTCGGGATGCGAACTCAAACGAATGGATTGGCGAGTGGGTGGAGAGTGAAAATACCAAGACCATACCCGAATGCTCGTCCATAACACACTCGGATAATCGTGATAAGTTGGGTGCGAAGTTAATTTGGAAGGCGCCACAAAACAAAAGAGGCAATGTCTATTTTACGTAAGTTTAGAGATGAAGCTGTTATGATGGCAAACTTTAGTTTTTTGCTCCTCATCATTGTCACCTGTTCTTCATTAATCATACGCCGCTTCGACCCACTTAATTGTCAGCAAAATGCCGGATAAACAGAAAGAAAATATCTTATGTAATTGATTTGTTGGAGGGAAGCAAAAAAACAGGAAAACCAAAAGAGTTTTGCGACATAGCAAAACAAAGTCACAATGATGTTGGCATAAAGTAAAAAGTTTGTTGATTTTGCCACAATCCTCGCATCTGTGCAACATGACAGTGCCTCATCATTAATCATTTTATGTACACATAATTTCAGTGACTTTTGTGATAAATTACAACAAAAGCCACACACAAAATGCTCTAAGTAACAAGTTTACAACGTACTTATAAAGCATATAGTAGTAGTTTATAACATCTATAGATAAAAACTGTCAACTCATGCAGTTAGGCCTATTCAAAAGCTAAATACTTTTTACTCCCAACATGACAATTGATTCAACGTTTGTATTTCCTTTACAGCGGCACTGTCCTAAAAGATTATGGCAATTTCTGGAGCGATATTGTGGGAAAGGTGCAAGCGGAATGAGGATTTGACTTATACACGTCTAAGAATTGTACATAAAATGTTTGCAATAAAACATTTACACATTACATTTAGTTCAAATTACATGTGCTTTTGTTGTTTTTGTTTTTTAGCGTAAAATCTCATTAAAGACCCAAACGAGCCAAGCCCCTTGCCAAGCAACGCTAAATTATTGGCTTAACATTTATGAATGACCACTCACTCACACACACACACCGACAAGCAACTTCTCATGAGAGAGTGCCTGCAGGCGCAAACACACACACCCACACCTATACTCTTTGTCTCTCTCTCTCTCTCTTTGCTTCGTTTTAATACCGTTGGTTTTAAATTTCCAGGCACGTTGCCTGCACTTTATTGGAAATTTGCTTTTGTACTAGCGCCATAGCGGTAAATTGAGAAATTAAAGCACCTCTCGTACGTACTAAAGCAATTAGAACACATGGCATAAATAAATATGCATACATGCATACATATATATATAATCACATACAAATGTCACAGGGCTACTTCAAATCGAGGAAAGTTCTTATTTCCTGATGCGATATCATTGAATCAATAAGATTAAGCATTAAGCCAATAGTCTGACTAAGATGATATACAAAGAATTAAATATGCATTGCATAAACAAATACGGAGATGAGTGGCATTACATCAGCCAAAGCTTAATCAAGTGATTGCTTATTTGTCAAGAACAGATCAAAGCCTATGCGATTGTAAGTTAGTCTTACACGGCTATAATGAATCAGTTTATTTTTTAGATTGCTCGATTATAGCATTCCTAAGTATGTATATATAACAAAGCTTCACTGTACTCACCTATCAGTTTTAAACTTGTTTATTGCTTACTCGCTTGCAGTTACACTTGTTTACGCCTTACCAGCAAAGTGCATGGCGGTTGTAAGGTGAAGGGAGGTGAATCGCGTGTTGTTTTCGCAGTCGCAGTCGACGTCGCAGCTGCGGTTGTCAACATGTTTTGATCAAATTCACTGTCGCTGTTTGCTCTGTTCGTTTCTGTTGCTTCGCCACTGGCGTAGCCGAAGCAGTGCCTACGAGCAACGACTCGCTACTAAACGAATGGAGTACGCCTCTGGCTGGCAAAGTTCGTTGTCCAGTCTGTGTTTTCGCACACGCTTTGTGATATTCCGCACACAAACAAGCAAACTTTGTATTCATTTATCAGCGTCACTGTCGCGCTGCGTTCGATCGCTTCCAACACTTTTCAGTTATATTTGTACGACTTGCCGACAAGGTTCGCAAATAGGAGAGCATCAATATGGTTATTAATTTTGCCGCCGGCCCAGCCAAGTTGCCCGAAGAGGTCATACAATAATGCAATACTTATTATTGTAGGTTATAAACGCATATGTGTTTTATAATTATAGGTGCTTAAGGAAGTGCAAACGAATCTGATTAATTGCAATGGCAGCGGTATTTCGGTCATGGAAATGTCGCATCGTTCCAGCAACTATGCAAAAATACAGGATGCAGCAATTGCCGATTTGCGTGAACTTCTTAATGTGCCAGATAACTATAAGATTTTGCTAATGCAGGGTGGTGGCACAGGACAATTTGCAGCGGTTGCCATGAATCTAATTGGACGCACTGGTACTGCGGATTACGTCATAACCGGCTCTTGGTCCTCGAAAGCAGCCAAGGAAGCCGCGCAATATGGCAAGGTGAATGCAGTGCTGCCTAAGTTTGATGCGTACACAGATGTGCCTAGGCAAGGCAACTGGAAACTGGATCCAAATGCCTCGTATGTTTACTACTGCGACAACGAGACGGTAGAGGGCGTTGAATTTGACTTTGTGCCCGAGGTAGACCCAAAAGTGCCACTGGCCTGTGACATGTCATCTAATTTTCTGTCAAGACCGATCGATATTAAAAAGTTTGGACTCATCTTTGCTGGCGCACAAAAGAATATTGGACCATCTGGTGTAACTGTGATTATTGTACGCGAAGATTTGATTGGCAAGCATCTTAAGATAACGCCTTCCATACTCAACTTCGAGTTGATGGACAAGAATAGCTCGCTGTTGAATACGCCAAACACTTTTGGGTATGCGTTTGATTCCACTCATCGAGCACTAAAGATAATACAATTTCCTTTTTTTAACAGCACGTACGTAATGGGTTTAGTTTTTAAGTGGATCAAGCGCAATGGTGGCGTTGCTGGCATGGCCAAACGCTCTGAAGCCAAGTCCAAACTGATATATGACATTATTGGTAAATCCGAAGGCTTCTACTATTGTCCAGTAATGCCACATGTGCGATCTCACATGAATGTGCCATTCCGTATTGGCAGCAAAACTGGCAATGAGCAATTGGAAAAGGAATTTTTAACAAAAGCCGAAGCGGTGGGCATGATTCAACTAAAGGGACATCGCTCGGTGGGCGGCATACGCGCCTCTCTTTATAATGCCATCACGCTGGATGAGACGCAGCAATTGGCCAAGCTTATGCTGTCCTTTTATGAAAACAATAAAAACTAAACCATTCGCCTAAAGTTGCCTTATTATCTTTATAACAGATTTCGCGAATTAAAAATTCGGTCCAACTCATCCTCAAGATATGCATTTGTGCCCCGCAAATTGTCAACCACCTGTTTGGCCCAAACAAAGTACTCTTCACGCTGTTCCTATAGAAACGGAAAGGGTTTGTTTTTAGTAATTGACTTTGATACATCTCATATGTAAATAGTTCTTACCTCTGTCCAGCCTTGGGGCTTATGAGCTTGCAAATCTCTTAGATTATCTAGCTTATCCGAAAGTTTAATTAATTTTGCTCTGCGCGTTGTTTTCGCTGCGTTTTCAACTTGTAAACGCTTGCGTTCCGACTTCTCCAATGACTTGTCATCGGTCAATTCACGCACCAGACTGGCCACATCTGTGCCAAACTGCCGCTCCACATCGCCGATCCTGGCGGACGTGTCCTCGACGACATCGTGCAACAGGGCTGCCATAAGTACCGCCTCGTCACTGATACCAGCCTCAACTAGATTCGCGCAAACATTTATTACATGATTAACGTATGGTGTACTGTCTGGATCTTTGCGGCGCTGTTTGCTATGTTTTTCTGCAGCAAATTGCAAACTTTTCATAAAATCTAGCGACGCCATTAACACAGATAATTTTGTTTTAGCTTAATCAGCTGTTGCTAGACGCATGTATGTATCAAACGTTGACGGCTTACTTTGTAAATATCGAAAGTCAATGATATCGATATATGTAATCATCAAACAACTACTACAATTTCAATGTTCTGTTGTCCTTTTCTGTTTTCCCTACAGATTTTATATAGTTATTGAATGAAATTATGATTATATGCATTAACAGCCCTATGTACATGACAATAACTATCGATAGCCCTGTCACATTACCAACTGCCGCACCAGCCCATTTCGCCGCAATGCAATAGTTCAAAATTTGCACACTAGGTGGGGTAAACACCACGGCTTTTTAAATTTAAATTTGTATAAGAAACTTCTTGTTTTACATGTATTTTGTATAACTGTTACATAAAGTAGACTTATTTTGGACAGTTATCCGTCGTCTCCTTGACCGGCTTGGCTGTCTTGGCTTCCTTGGCTGCCTCAGCTGCCTTAGCTGCCATCTCTTGTAACTCGGGCAAATAGAATATCTTGCGCGACTTTAAAGCAGACCATTTTAAACGCTTGATATAATAGGTAAGACCTATCAAAAAGGTCGAAATCAAAACGACCTTAATCAAGAGAAGTTTGCGAGCATCCGCCTCTGGTGCCGAGGCCCAAGCCAAAAATGTAACCACATCCTTGGCTATCTGACTGGCCGTTGGAGCAACATTCTCATCTGCATAGCTGACGCTTTCATTATCAATAAGTTTGCCCATCGCAATGGCACCTCCCGAGAAATACGGATTAAAGTACAGCCCATCACGTAAAGCAAATCCAGCTGGCGGTTCACAGTAGCCAGTCAACAGCGCAAAAATATAATCCTCACCACCCTTGCGCCCCGGCACAATGAAGCTTAAGTCCGGCGGGTAGGCGCCATTATTGGCCGCTCGTCCAACTTCCTCGTTTGCATAGGCTGGTGGCATATAATCGGATAGCTTGCCTGGGCGATCAAAGTAGTTGCCATCCTCGTCGGGTCCATCGTGCACCATTATGGACTCCGCCTCAGCTTTGGCTTCCGCCTCCGTCATACAAACGCCAATCAAATTGCGATAGGCAATAAACTGCAACGAATGGCAGGAGGAGCATACCTCCTTGTACACCTGATAGCCGCGACGCACACTCTCCTTATCGAGAGCGGAAAGCAATCCGGTGTGCCCCCAGTTCTGATGGGGTGGATGAACTAAATCGCTGGATGCATCCACACTAACATCCAAGGCGTACATCAAAAGTCCCGCGCCGCTGGTTAAGGCGCCAAAGGCCAAAAGCTTGGGATGCGTTGTGATCCAGTTGCCGGATGCACTTGAGGATGCACTGCGTCTCGAGTATGCTCCATTTTTAATATAATTCGATGTTTTTTTAAACAGCTTGGAGCCGAAACGTAACAATTTGCCGGTCATCTTTGTATTTGCACACAGAACTTTTTTAACGCAGATAATAGCTGCAATGTTTTTTAGGCAGTGCTGCCAGATCGTCAAAAACGCTGACAGCCCTAGAAAACAATCGATAGTGTTTATAGTTTATATAAATGATATAGAAAATATTGAACTTTGACTCAAACTGAAACGATTTCTTAAAAGCATTGATTTTTTAATCATAATGTGTATTTTACAGGGTATCTCTTGGCCGCGCTTGCTGTTAACTTTCGGTGCACCATAATTGTGTTTTAATAGCCAAAGCTGACATTTTCTTATTTCTTTCTTTCATATCTATGATCTTTCTTCATAACCCATTCGTTCATACAAAAGGTACATCTAAACATACTTACATACACATACACAATACATACATATGTACATGTATCAGATGTCAAATGGAGTTGCTGTTATTATTCTGTTGTAGGCTTTCAAAAGAGCATTAAAGCTAGTTCATTTGTTGCAGCAACTAAACAGCTTGGTTCTTTTTACATCCTCCTCATCCTCCCTCATCTTGCTTCTCCAACACTACAGTTACTTCCCATCCATCTTCGTGCCACACAAAACAAAACAAATGCAGACACTTTCATTTGTTATCATGGCTCCAAAATCTGTTAATCTGTAACACAGCCCACCAAGCAAAAGCAGCTTGCATACAATCATTTTCCAACACTGAAAAAATTGAACTTTGATTAGAAATTTATAAACAAATTTTTCTTGTATCAACAATCACATAATTAAACCTTTTGTTTCAGTTTTCAAGAACAAATATTTTTCCTTCAAATTGATTTTTTATTTTGAAATTGAACTAATAATTTTTTGCATTTGAAATTTTCAACAAAAATCCATACAAATTATTTAAAGTGTAGCCCATTCTTCACACTGTGTGACCACGAAATCGTCAAAACTCATCCAGCTTTAACAACAACAACAGTAAAAGCAACAACAACTGCGGCCAAGCGACGCAAACGGTTTTTGGTGAAAAATTTGTACCTAATTTTTGTTTTGTTTTATTTCCCTTTTTTGTGTTACGATTTTTTTTTTATATCTTTTATTACGTTTTATCATGTTTACCATATTTTTACACGCGCTTACACACTCACTGGAATACTGGAAAACTGCCTACGTATGTATGCGTGTGTGTGTGAGCGCGCGATCTGCGTTCTGCTTCTGCGCAGCGATGCATAATTCCCACTTTGCTTCTGTTGTTGTTGTTGTTGTTCTTATTGTTGTTTTCTGCAAAGTTTTGCTTGTTGCTTGTTGTTGTTCTTTCGACTAGCGTGAAATTTTCATAAAAACAAGAAAGCCATCAACACACAGACACTGAGAGTAGGTTGAGTATTGTGCTAGTATTAGCAGCAGCAACCGCAGAAACTTTCCATGAAAATCTTTGGGACTCCATTTGCTTTTCACTTCTTTCAAGCAATCCACAGAAATATAATTCACAAAAGCTTAGACCCCAAAACGAAATGAGTTCACGTTCTAATAAATTTCAAAGCAAATTATAAACGCATATTTTGTAAAGAAATTGGAATTGTCTGGAATGGGAAAATCAAAAACAACTGTAAAATAACATTATGTATTGGATATAAAGAAAATATGTTAGTGCAATAGGTACTAAATATTCCATACACACAAACATTTGTAGTGCTAGGAGGAAAACAAAAAATTATTGCCTGCAAAACGTATATTTATGGCGCATAGTTTATGTACAGAGTAGGCTTGCAATAATAACAAATAAAAAAACCGAACCTTACAAAAAAAGAAGAAGAAGAAGAAGAGATATGCATAATTTTGCAATAAATGTAAATGTTACTGGTCCCGCTTCCTTTGGGAGCCAAACAGCGCCATGCAGCTTTCCCAGCTTTTGCAGTTTCCTGTTGTTTGCTGAAGAAGATGCTGCTGCTGCTGTTGTTGTTGCTGATGGCCTCACAGTCGTTGCTTGTATTGGTCGCTGCTTGCAAACTGTGCTCCTGGCTCCTTATCTTTTTAGCTGCACGAAAGGCAGAAACAAGAATTATAGACCAAAAGCCAGTTGCAACTTGCAAGTAAACTTCAGGTACATATACAGTATGTATGTATATATGTTTTGTACTAGATAAGTTCAGTGTGTGTGTGTGTGTGTGAAATACATGCACATGTGCGTGCATCAGTGTTGGCCTTTTGACTACTTTATGGCTTAAGCTATATTTGAAACGTTAAAAAAATCACCCAAGTCCTTAAGCCACATAATAATAATAATGTTGTTTTTAATACTTATAATAATAAAAATAATTAAAAATATATAATAATAATATTAATAATCAGTGATAAATAAATTATAATTATTTATCGAGAATCGGTATAAATTACCGATTTCGTTTTTCGGATTATCAATTGCATTGAGTTTTTAGCTTTTTATGTTGATTAAGCTTTTTTCGCTTTTTGACTGTGTCAACACTGGTTGTACATACATAGGTGTCCGCAGGAAACAACGTCTGTATCTGTGAATGTGTGTGTGTGTGTCTGTGAGTGTGTGTGTGACTAGATGAAGTGAACGCAGCATCAGCAATTTTTTCCTATTTTTTTCTTTTCTTTTCTTCATTCTTTTTCTTAAGAGCCAACAATTGTGATTTCAGTTGCTAGTCGAAAAAAGCGACAACAACAACAACAACGACGACGACGAAGACGGCGGCGACAACGATGACGACGATCGACAACAAACAAACAATGAATATCAATAAATTTTGCTTGAAAAAACATACAAACACACACACGTACACACATGCATACATAGTGCTTATGTATTCGTTGATGCTGTGTCAGCAGCAACTGCATCAAGATGTACAAAATGCCATTTATTTACAGACAAACAAACAAACATACATACATACATGCAGGTCCTATGTACGCATTTAATTATCATAAAACGAGATCAGATTTTATTTAATGATTACATCTGTCCGTCGGTCAGTGTTGCAAAACGCTCTGTCAATGTAATTACAATGCGTAATGCGTGCGCTACACGCGCTACTGTTGACGCCCTGTCAATATCGCAACACGCTCTCTCTCGCTCTCTCTCAATCTGTCGCATGCGAGAAAATAATAGTTGGATGCTTACACTCTCTTTATTCTGGCAAAAGCTGCCTGCTGCTCTCTCTCGCTCTCTCTCTCTCTCTATGTACGACAACATCACGATTATTTGTGGCTGGATGTATTTGTGTTTTCATGCGGTTTTTTTTTGCTGTTTTTTGCCAAGCATTGCTTTTAGCTTCATTATGACGTTGTAACTGTCTTTTCAATTTCTCGTTTTGCCCGATTCGCTGCGCCAATGATGCTCAGTGCCAGGCTCTGCTACAGTAGATAGCCAGATAGACAGATACGATAGATACACAGCTTACAACGCTTAGAGTGCAGCCCCTGTGTGCAACCAGAAGAAGAAGAAGAAGCTGTTAACTGAAAATTTGCTGGCGATGCTTTGATGAAGCTGATTCTGAAGATGGATTTGCCGTCCGTTTTGTCCGTCAATGTTCTAAAACTACACTTCGAAAAAAAGAAGAAATAAATATTAAAAAGAAACTGAAAAAACTGAAAGTTAAAAAAAAAATTATTTTTTTTTCTTCCAATTTCTTCCAAGAACTTTTATTTCCCTCAAATGTAGAGCAAGTCTTTTTTGAAGTGTACACACAGCTGAATCATGTCATGTGTGTATCCAAGAGATTGATAGATAGATGGATATATGTATCTGTGTATCTTTGAAGTCGCTGATGAGTTTTGTTTTAATTCTGCTTTTTTACTTCAATTTCTTATGACAAAATTGTATATGCACGTAATAGCTGATTTATCTGTATCTCTGCATTTGTATCTGTATCTGTATCTGTGTGTGTCTGTGTGATCTGCTTAGCAACATTGTTGTTGCTGTTGTGATTTGGTGAATCGCGCGCGTAGCCGATTGTAATTATTGTAATCGAGTCTCGAACCGATCCAATCCGATACGATCGCCATCGTTCCATCGCAATAGCAATAGCATTTAGGTTCCTTGGTTCAGGTCCAGTTCGCACACTGATTTGATTTTTCGTTTTTTGTTGTTGTTGTTGTTGTTTAGTGTGTTTCAACATTTTTGTAATAGTTTTCTTTATCGGCAAGAGCGCGCGCGCCCGCTTGCGCTTGCGCTTGCGTTTGCTCTCCTTAAATCATCATCACCTCAAGCTCTTCGTACCGTCGCGTCTTCATCATCCTACAATTCATGAATCGTGTAGCTGAAAAATCTAAAACCAAGCCGAAACTCCAAAAGCGAACTCTGTGATGCTCATCGTTGTTGCTGACGTCGCAGCTGACGTCGTCGTTGTTGTCGTTGTGCTTTTTATGCCTTTAAAAGTTGATTGACTGTCTGTTCATTTAGCCGACTGTCCGTTGCCAAACGGCTCGCTCCGTTTGTTGGCTTTAGCTCTGACTCTGGCTCTGACTCCAACTCCGACTATGACTCCGACTCTGGCGGCTTGTTGATTTGTCTTGCTGTTGTTGTTGTTGCTGTTGTTGTTGGCCGTTTTCTTGTACATTTTCGTTTAAGGCCATTATAGTTTTGAACATGTTCAAGTGCCATTCTCACGATTGTTTATTGTCTTTTAATTTCAAGCTCGAGTACGAGCAATAAACAGTGAAATTTAGCATCAGTCAATTTTTCAGTTATTCTTATTGTTGTTCTTTTAGAACTTAATGCTACTTCACATCAGTTGAAAGTTCGTAGTGGAGCTTACATAAACAAACTTCTGCTTACTAAGGCTAATACGCATCATTGCAATCTTTCTCTCCCCCTCTCAGCAATCACTTCAAACACTCTTGAGCTAAGCCTCAAAATGTTTGCCTTTTCAACCAGGCAACCAAAGCATGTTCCATTCTACAAATACTACAAAATGGTATAAGGCAATGCTAAGAATCAAAGTAAAATTAATTTTTCAAGTGTTGACAAATATTTGAAGATGGCATTAAATAAGAAAAAAAAAATAGAATAGAAATAATAATTATTTTATTTAAACACAATCTCCACATTGATATATTGATTTTCCACTAACCAACACTGAAAATGTTTGCCGTTACAAAAGTGCTGCCAATTAAAACAAATTCTCTGCACAAAACTATTTTCAAACTCATCCGAAAAGGAATTAAACTAAATATTTATAAAAATAATAGTGAAAACCAACATTTTCACAACTTTGGCCCACATTAACCTTTCGAACTCATTGAACTTTGACTGTCGACTGCCATTTGAGGAACTCGTCGCTGACATTGCCTCTAGTATCAATTCAATCTGATCGTTAATTAGCTATGTATAGAGTCTCTCTGTCTAAACTTCAACTTCAATTGACATGCGCTGGCCAAAGAATAAATTTGCCAGCTAAGTTTTGCCCAAGTTTGGTTTGCCATTTTGCCATTTTGCCCATGATCTAGGAAATTTTCGCGCATGATACTTTTTAAGTCCAAAAACGAAAAAACTGACAATTGATGAAGACGACGTCGACGACGACAGCTACAACAACAAACTAGCGAGTAAGTGAGCCAAGTTAGCTGCAATTTAAATTAAAAGCGCAATTGAACTGGAAAATTCACCTAAATTGTTTTTACAATTACACAGAGCAGGAAGCAGGCTTAAAAAAAAGAAATACAAAACAACAAAAAACTTGGCGGTAAATCTAGAGCTAAAGTCGTGGTAACAATCAAGTCCTGAACAATCACCACTGAGAACAACAACAACAACAACGCCAAACACTATAAAGCAATGCATACAATACATAAAAATTTCAAAACTAATGATCCCGAAGATGCTGCTGCTGCTGTTGCTCTTTGGACATGTGAAAAGAAAGATCTTCACAACACTAAACAAAACTTATAATAATATTCACTTTGGAAACCTGAAATATTTCGTTCTTATTTCATTTTTTCTTCCCTAAGCTCGCTTTAATTTAAAGATTTTTATTGCTAAGTTTAACCAAAAATTTAGTTAACACACAAATAATAAATTAATAAATATGAAAAGCTAAAAAATAAATATGTTATTCGAAACTACAAATTTTATTCTAAAACTAACCCAATTTTTGTCTTAGTGTACGTGTGAGGCGATAAAGCCAAGCTTAAGCTAGGCCAAAGAAATGGTGCAATCGCTTTTTGTTTTGTGGGAGTTCAGTTCAGTTTTTTTCATTTCTTTTCTCTTATTTTATTTTTTTGTTAGACGCGATAAGCATCGGAAAAGCTAGAAGTTTAGAAAGGCAACAGCAGCAAGAAAAGCAACAACAGCATCCAAGCCAGTTTAGGCCAAGTACGAGTACGAGTACGAGAGCTTGGCTTCTATCTATGTATCTGCAATACATAAATTGTATGTATCTATATTGCCTGCCACATACATTGTACAGCGTCTATGTGTGTGTGAGTGTATCTATGTAATGAGCATGTAACTAAACTTCTGTGTAGCCAAAACTCCTACAACGTTGCTGCAGAGACAAAAAAAAAACCAAACAAAACCAAACCAACAAAAAAAGCCAAACGAAAATCCAAAAGCAAAGCAAAGACCAACACCAACATTCGAGCAAACAGCAACAGCAACTTGAAGACTTTGGGCCAAGACGAAGCCAAGCCAAGCAAAGACCTACTGCCAACAAAAAACTCCCTCAATACCCGTTTGCCACACAGCCAACTTCTTCTTCAATTCAACTGTACTGGGCCTCTGCTTGGCTCTTGGCTCTTGGTTTCTTGGCCCGACTTTGCCTGAATATGCCTCTGCTCTATCTGATGATGATGGCCGTTAAAAGTTAAAGCTGAAGAGCGCCCGACCCGACCCGGCACATGGCTCACCTTCCCGCTTCCCTCTCTCTCTCTCTAGCCTCTCTTTTTCTCTCTGTCTCTGTCCCTCTGCTTGGAAGCCTATCGTTGGCCGAGGTACGCTCGATTGCTGCTTTTGGCTTGAAGTTTCCTTTGCTTCTCTATACTCGTAAGCATGAGGTACGTTCTTTTGTATACTCTTACGAGAGGGTACTTCATTTTGTCATTTAAGATATGACATTTAAAGGAATTGTTTTCCTACTTTAAGGTATTTTTTGGAAACCTAGTGTCAAACCTTCCTTTAGGAACTTGTGGCATAAAGTGTAAAGATCATAGTTTAACTGCACATGGATGTCTTCAGGATCATAAGGATCTACACAGATCAAAAATCTATATATACAATAGCATTCTTTTTATAGAACTCTGACATATTCTAAATATCGAAATTTCGAACTTTCATAGAGCATTAATACTTCGACTAAACGAGCACAAAACTTGTTGCTTGCTTTCAGCTTGGCTTGACTTCATTTGTTTGGCTTTTTTGGGAGACAAAAAACTGGTTATTACTCTTTTCTTTTATATAGCATTATTCCCCCGTTTGCCTGAACTTCGGTTTTCGGTTGGTTTTTGCCGTTTTTTTAGGTTTTTTTTTTAGTTTTTTTTTTTCGGGTAGGTGAGCGGTCTGTTGATCGTGGTCTGTCCAAAGTGTCTAAGGTGTCCAAGTGGCGGTGGCGGCGGCGGTGGTTTTTGGCTTTTTGGCTCCATGGCGTATGCAAAGGGGCAAATGGCCGGCACATTATGGCCAAGTTGAGCAGCAGCAGCAGCAGCTGCTATCCTCCAACTAAGGCTGTGCCGTATATAAATATACATTTATACATATATAAAAATCAAAATCTTATGTTTGGACCGAGTTGGCCAAGTTAGTACGTACGTACGTGTGTGTGTGTGTGTTTGTGTGCGTGGCTTCTAAGCCTGCAGCAATAGAGAGAAAAAAACAGAGAGAGAGAGAGAGAGATGCAACAAGTAGGAAGTGGGCGCTTGGCCCAGCCTGCTGCTGTTGGCCCGCATCAACTAGCCCGATGAGGCGAGCCAGGCTAGGCAAGTTTTAGAGCCCGACTCCTTTGTTACATTTTGCGAGAGGTAAACGATCGTTAGAAAGGTTTTTATATATGTTGCTGTTGCTGTTGCTGTTGCTGCTGATGCTGCATCCACAACGGCAAACGTCCACCAGATTTTGTGCGCTAGTCTTTTTTTTTATTGAAGCTGTAACTATCTTACTATGGTCATGTTACCACTGCCTGTCGTTTAAGATGCTTTTGGGCCTTTTCTATATATAAGTATATATTTTTTTGTCCACACAACAAAAAAGTGGGTATAATAAAGCTGTGCAATTGTACAGGGAACGAAATGAGGCATTTTTGACAACGGAAACGAAAGGATTGGATATTAATACTTAATAAAAAAGAAACGCATGAAACAAGCCGATCAAAACCCGAAAAAACCCTCTATTTATGCCAAGCAAACTTTAATTGTTGACTTTTCCCTACATTTTTCGGAACAGCATAAATATATATTTTTTAAGATAAACCCAAGCACAGGGCATCTTTGAGTTGAGAACTTTTGACTAGAGCTTAGTTGCTTTTTATATAAAAAAAAACCTAAATATTTTTTTTATTATTTCTATTTCGCTTGCATCATTGGTTGATTTGTTTGTTTGTTGCTTTGTTTGCTTTAGCTTGAGCTTGAGCTGCAGTTGCAGTTGCATCCATTTTGGTGGCAAGCAAGACTCTCGGGCACTGGACTTGGACTCGGGCAAAGGAACGCTCCTTAACCACCAGCGTTTTTTTCAAATGCTGTTAACCTCATTTGAACTTTGCCATTTGTTTGTTTTTTTTTTTTTTTTTTTTTGAGCCATTAGATGGGCTTGCATCTTTCTTTCTTTCTCTCGGTCGGCTGGTCGGAGCAGGGCAATTTAAATATATGTTTGTATGTGCTTTGAAACAAAAGGAGTGTACGGACGTAATGTAATTTAATGTGAGTGAAACGCCGAAACGACGTCTACGCTGCTTTTGGCAGTTGGGCAACGGCTCAATGACATTTACAAGATACAAAATCCAATTGCAATTTCCACCAGCTGAGATTATTGCATTCGCTTGGGTCAGGCGACGATATATTATTTGATTATTTTTTTTTTTTGGTTGGTTGGTTAGTTGTTTGGTTTTAGTTTTTGTTTGTGTTTTTCGGTTGTTTGGTTGTTTGGGGCATTGACAACCCACACACTCACAGCACACAGCACACACCTCGAAATTTAATGCAATGACAAGTAGCCGAAGCCCGAGTGTGTGTGTGTGTTTGTGTGATTTTGTGTAAAACTGAACTGGGCTGGGCTGGGCAGGTAATGCAATTTTTTATATTGGGTTAACTGATGAGGCCAAACTGTGGGAAGTGAAAAGTGAGCGTTTGATTGGGCAAAAGAATTATCTAGCGATTGGGATCAAAGAAAGAAAAATGCATTTCATGAATATCCCTTCTAAGTGCTTCAAGTGTATGGTAATTCTTGTTCGAAAATTCCCATTATTTCCCATCTTTCATCATTTCCCACTGCCAAGAATTCAAATTGTACCCTTTTGGGAAATTGCTTAAACTACTCTCGACACCCACACAAATGTCCAATTAGTTACGAGGTGTAAACGTCAATGAATACCAAATGACAGGAAGCGGATAATGAATTAAAAATTTAAATAGACATTTCTTTCTTGTAAAGTTTCATTGACTACGCAGAGCTGAAGACAATTTCCAAACTGTGTCACCTTGACGAAGACGCGAAAATGATGGACGCGCCCGCTAGCTATTTTGTATAATGGATGCGGAACTGGAGGAGACGTAAAATAAAAAAAATACAACAACAGAAACAACAACGAATGCGACTACTGACTGACTGTCGAGCAACAGCTGCGCGAGTGCGTTGACGTCGCAGAACCCTTCCTCAGCTCAAACTCGCCCTACGTTTTGGCAAAGAATTGACAAAAAAAAAAAGAAGTAAAGTAAAATCGCGTAAAGATAAATGAACAAGCGCAAGAACAAACACACAAACTTACATAGAGGGTAGAGAACATACATATATGTAGGTATATGTATACATATATGTATGTATTTATCCGTATACAAACATCAGCATTTCGATATGTCTGTACACTTTTTTTTTTTTGTTTGTATGTACTGTAAACCTTTCCCAAGCATTTCACTACAATTCTTTAAGAAACCCACCCCGCTAACGATAGTTGAAAAGAAATAGCAGCAACAACAATAGCAGCAATAGCAACAGCAGTTAAAAGGTGCGCGCGTCGACAAGCAAACGGCTTTGACGGTAACAAACGGAGGCAGCAACGCGTCGTTGTCGAACGTCGACGTCAACGTCTTTACCGACAACCAAGTTGAACGCGCTGTTGTAATTATTTTAATATAATTTTTTTTCACTGCGTCATCATTATTTTCTTTCGCTTTTGATATAATTCTTCTTTGTATCATTTGCACACGATTGCACACACACACTTACGCAAAAGCCGCGAGCGCAGCTCACACAAATTCTTCCATGAATTTACTTGCTCAAGTATGCGTGTGTGGGCTGCTGATCGTTGTGTGTGTGTGTGTGTGTGTATAGTAAGAGTTCAATTACCACCACGTTGGTGCTGCCAACTTGACGCCAATTAAACTTCTAATAATTGAAACCAATTTTTGTGGTTAGCATTAGGATATCTGAAATTTGTAGAATTTTACGAATACGCTACAACTTGGCATGAGCAGTTGATAAAATAAATAAATTTCAAGTATACAAAAAAGCAGTTAATGTCACTTGAGTTGGCAGCACCACGATCAAGTTCAATGTGTTGGTGAGTTACGATCGTTCGTTTTAAACACGGCGCTCTTGCTCTGCCCGCGCTCTCTATCCGCTCAGCGCTGCGAGTACATGTACACGATTTTTCTCTGCTACTCAACGGCAGCAGAATGCGAACCGCTGCTCTGCACTATAGAGCGTGTCTATGGCTTAACTTTGAGTTAGTCTTATAAGAGCAACGTTTGCGAGTGGTTGTTAAATTTCGATGCATTTTTCTAGCTTAACCGAAGCGGTCGCCGAACGATTGCAATTTTCACATAGAAAATAAAACTTACACACCAGCAGTCGCAAAAAAATAATAAACAAATGCAATGAAATCAATTAACAACACAATAAATTGTAAACGAATCTAACGCGTGTTTTATCTGTCGTTCGCAGCGCGGGTGTATACATGTGTGTGTGTGTGACAAATGTGTGATGAAAGAGCTAAATAAATTAACTGTACTCTACCGAAATTTCGAACTAACCGCAAAAAAGTGGAACTTAGCAGAAGCAAAAGACAGCTATGTTCCCTTAAGGGGCGCCATTTTCATCTACTCAATATGATGCGGAATAAAGCAATAAAAATCTTACCGCAAATATGTTATTTACGATATTATATTAAAATGAATTTAATACGTAAAAAAAATGTAACAAACGCAAAGTCTTGCTTCTGGAGTACATACGAAATGTATGTATGTATATGTGTAGCGTTGCCAGTTTCTGCAGTGTTTTCAAATTGACGTTGATTACACGGCGGCTGAGACGCACACAGAGACAATAAAAAAAAAACACATACAGACATAATTTTTACCGAAATAATGAGCGAACCGGGCAGAGCGGATGCACGAAGCGTTTACAGTTGGATCAGTCGACTGCCAGTCTAATTAGAAATGATTTAATTTCAATAACAATTTAATAAAACTGAATTTGCAAAACAAAATTGACAAGTAGGGAGAGCGATGTTCGGGCAGAATTATGTGTTGCTAGCAATAATATGCCTGAATAGTCAGTTGAGTTTTTGCCCTCGTGCGTGCTCTTGTGTGCGTGTGATGTGTATGTAATTCGCCATACTTCTTCAATTCAAAGAGGCAGCCAAAAGAGACCATAAAACAACAAGAACAACGGCGACAACGAAGACAAGGCATACTCGAGAAATAAAAGCAGCGACGGCGGCAGCGGCTACAAAAACAACAACAACCGCTGCTATCAACTTGAGCCATCAGCGCAGCCATCGTTACTCACCACTACAAGTACACTGCTGTTGCTGTGCGCGTGTGTAAGCTTTGCTTTTTTGCGTATGTGTGCATATGTATCGGCATGTATGTGCATAATTGTGCGCTCCCTACATTTTTGCGCTTTCAAATAAGCGGTTATTTCCTGGCGTTGCCACACTGCTCAAAATTAGTTCAGTTTTAAATTTTAAAAGTCAACGATGCTTTTCGTTTAGGCGCGAAAATCATCCCACAACCATGTATTCACATATTTAGCAAGAAAAAAAATTTACGTGGTTGTATGTGTATAGTTCGATTTGCTGCAGATAAGCGAATAGCAGTGAAGGAAAAGCAAAGAAGAATACAGCTCCGCATGTCGCTCGTTATCAACAAAACACTCATTTGTTGCTGCGTTGTTTTGTTATTGCTGTCCCAGTTTGGTGTTGTTGTTTTTTTTTTTTTGCACTATCGCTTAATAATTGAAATTAAAAAGCAAACCAAATACCAGAGCGCTAAGTGGACGCCCCAAAAAAAATGGTAAGACATAACTATAGGAAGGGAAGTTTGGCGCAATAGAATAATTGAATGGATAACGTACCGTACTACTGTTTTTAGTGGGTGGGGGTCCAGTGTTTCACATTTTTTATTTGTGACTAGATCCACACTCATTAAAAACGGTAGTTCAATCAACAGTTTGTGCACGCGTGATAATTGTTTTTTGCTAGTGTGTTTTCTTACAATACAGGGAATTTATTATTTACCACATAGTGGGAACAAATTTATTAGAATGAACCCAATAAGGTAGTTTAGTCATGTTTGTTATTTAATTCAAATAATATGCTACTATTTACTGGAAAATATTTAATTATTACTTGAATAAATCAAGCTACCAAATCAAATATCGCCGTTAGCTAAATATTTTGAACGCAGGCTTAATTTGTCGTTTATCCTCCTTGTCCACCTGTTATTTTGTACTTATTTTGAGCAAGGTAATTAGTCAACTCGATGCACACACGTGTAGAAAGCCAACCAAACAGAACGAACTTAAATGTTCTCTGGCTGCTTTCGCAATAGTATAAAAGAGAAAGAGAGAGGACTTAAAGAGTCAAGAGAGCGAATAATGATTATCGTCTTTCCCAGGGTTATTTATTTTTCCCATTTTTTTTTATATTATTTTTTTGTGTCTTAATTACACGCACAAAATTAACGCTAATGTGCATGATTTTGTAGACTACAAAAGCAAACGAACTTTATACGATATTTTCTCAAGCCAAACATTAAAATTTTCAAAATTTAATTGTGTGCTTGTGAAAGTGGAAAACAATTTGAAGTAAGGGAAATTCGAGTGCTCTGCGTTTCGTCAAATATGCAAAAGGGGGCTAACAAAGAGTTCAACAACACTTTTGTATGTGTATAGCATTGCCAGCTGGGCTCAGATTTCTGTCTCCGTCTCCGCCTCTCTAACGAGCGATAATAATTTTGCTACCGGAACAAATTGCTGAATGTTCTTGGAAGCTTGTTTCCCTAATGTGTCGCGATAGTTTTTCGAAGTTGAATTTCGTTTCTCGCTCTAAGCCACTCTCTCTCTCTCTCTCTCTCTTTCTTTCTCTATGTGTAGTTTTTTGATATTTTAAGTTGACAAATAAACAAACGTTGAGTAAACAGCAATTTCCGTAGAATTGAGTGGCCAGAAAACTTTTTTTGTGCAGATCAAGCAGAAATATAAACTGCAGCGACGCCACGATTCTTAAACAATCAGACGATGCCTTTTATGGGTGACGAACGGTTACAGTGAGAGGGGGGGGAGGGGGCTGCAAAAATTATTGTATAAATCAGCAGAAAAAAAGGCAACGAGCCGAACAAAAAGTACAAATAATAAACCTTAATTCGAAGCTTCGAGCTTGATTCATTCATACAAAAACACTAACAACAACAAATACAAATGTATATACAATGCGCAAGATCAAAGAGGGTAGGGGCTTGGTGGTGCTAGGGAAGGGAAGGGAAGGGTATCGCAACCAATTGAGCTATGAAAACCGATCAAAACGGCCCCAATTGAAATTGTTGCTAGGCGCACGAGCAAATATGACATGAAATGATATCCGAAAAGTGACCGAAAAAAAAATACATTAAAAAAAAAAAACTAAACCAAGCCCATAAAACTTGCAATCACCAATCACTAAGCAAGAAGGAGATGAAGAAGAAGAAGGAGAAAGAGGAGTAGGAGGAGGAGTTGAAGGCAACAGTCAAATGCCACAGAAAGTCGTGCACTGGCAATAATCATTGCTTTGCTGCAGGATTGCGATGCCA
Organism: Scaptomyza flava; assembly: GCA_030179655.1. NCBI lineage: Eukaryota > Metazoa > Arthropoda > Insecta > Diptera > Drosophilidae > Scaptomyza > Scaptomyza flava. Next base: position 12,258,613 of record JARNME010000012.1, read on the forward strand.
TGGAATGGAATAGGATGCATAAAGAGAGTGGATAACCTCTCTCTCTCTCTTTATTCTGCTTTGAAATGCAGCTGCTGCTCTTCTCTGACTCTATTTTGTCGGCGAACATGGATCTAGTGCACGGTTGTTCATGATTAAGTTCGTGACTAGATTTCATGCTCGTCTATTAAGTTGGGTCAATACACACACACACATACACTCGCAACAGGCCGTTGCAGTTATATAGAAGAGAGCAAAAAGCCGTCAAATTCAAAGCGCAGGGAGTCGGAGAAATGGAAGTAGCTGCCATCCATCGCGAGACACGTCAATTAACACAAAACGCATTTACTTAATAATGTGAACGGACATTAAATCACAATCATGATTTGATCAAATAAAACCATTTGTTTGTTACTATTAAATGTGAAAAGTGAACAACAACAAAAAGTAAAGTAAAAGTAAGAAATTAATAAAATAAAACAAAAATTAACAAACATCAAATAACAGATGTGCCTGAAGTTCGAACTTCCGTACAACGAACTTCTTTATAACAAATTAATTTCCACTGCAATTTTTTATTATGAATTTTCTTTACAACGAAGTACTTTCTTGTCCCCTTGCGATTCATTATATGAAAGTTCGACAGTATTATTTATTTATTATATTCTTGCCTGGTTTGAATACATTTTAAAGGCGTTTAAGATGTAAAGTAAGATACAGTTGATACAGCTATTTGTCCCATATAAATGAATTTCAAATATATGGGTTTTTCTTAGAATCAGTTCAATACGCTCAAATGAAACAAGAAAAAGTTGCATGTAAAAACGTTTTCCCAGCACGTTTCCACCCTTTTGGTAGATATGTGCCACAATCCCTGCCTTGGTCATAACACAAAAAAAAAGAAGAAGAAGATGTAAGTCTCACAGTTAGCCCCGAACGTTGATCACCAATCAGTGATGTACGCATAGCTGATGATTGTATTACATTATTGACCCGTGACCCACATAATGACAAGCAGGCACACGCTCACAAAAAAAGCAGCAGCAACATATTCACACCCGCAGCAAAAAAAAAGTATGAATAAAGTTATTGACCTTTTTAACATTGTCAGTTGCAGCAGCAGCAGCAGCAGTTGACCGCAAAAGCAGAAGCCAAACTGAGACGACAAAACAGGCGACTCATGCTGGCTGACACGCCTCCCCTTTCGCCCGCATGCTGCTGCTGCTGCTGCTGCTGTTGGAGTAGCCTGATTTGTGTACGGCTGCTTTTATCTGGTTTATGGCCGAGCGACACGCGATTGAATATCGAATCGTAACTGACAAACACGCCTAACGCTGCAATAAATTTTTTTGGAACCCAGCAGTTTGTTTTTCTCGGCTTGTTGTATTTGTCAGCGTGTGAAATTTTGTTGACGAGAGACGCGAGGGTGGAGTAGAGTGGGTTGTTTCGCAGTTTTGCGCCTGCGGGCGTGTGTGTGTGTGTCGCAATCGCCTGCGCTAAAGCGAAAAAATAACGGTTTTATATTTGTTTTGTTCTGTTTTTATTATTTTTTTTTCTCTTTCCGTTTCAGTTATGTTTGCTTGTGCGCAGCAGCGCTGCCAAGCGTTAGAAATAAACGGCGCGTCTAACTGTAACACCTGCCATTTAAATTTCTCTTTAAGCATAATTTCAGGCCTCGGAACACCATTTCAACCCTCCTTCCTTTCTTCACGCTACTGAAAATGCCGACGCACTACAACAATAAAAAAAAGCAACATTTGTTGTTTGGGTAATTTACATATTTTCAAAATGAGAGTGCTGTCATTTGTAGGTTCGTTCACACACACACACACATACCAATAGATGCATACACATATTTACTACGTAGCCGATGTTTCAACCCCGATGTGAAAGCCAAGCGCAGTGAATTGCAACGGCGCAAATTCAACCTCGAACTTCGCCGCCTGCCTGCTTGCTTTCCCATTTCCATTTCCTTCCATCCGCAATCCAGCAGCGGCAAAGCCGCGTCAAACGCTGCAAACTAATTGATATAATAGTTAAAATAACAAACTAACGAGAAAGAAGTTGGCAGCAGCAGCGGCAAGCGAAGCCGCAAAGAGGAGGTGAGATACGGAAAGAAACGACAACGACTGCTGCTGCGGTGTCTGCGTTGGCGCGAAGTGCAAAACCTTTCCAATTTGAAAATAGCTTTGTGCTGTGTGCTCGTTCCCACAAACAAACAAACAACAACAACACCACAAACAGTAACAACCAGTAGAACAACAAGCAAGCACTATGCTTGCAATTGCAGCATTAAAGAAGGGCGGCAAGAGATCGGCGGACGGTCGGTCGGTCGTTTGCCACAAGCAAGATGACAATGCAGCGATTAAAGCAAAGCAGAACAAAACGACGCAACTTGAACTCTGGTCAAGTCTACACTCTTTCAACGGCGGCAGCTGGAAAAATGTTTTTTTCCAATGCGCGGCATTTCCGTTTGCTTGTGAGGATGCTGCACTTGTGTAGCATGCCGGACGAGAAAGAAAGAAAAAAAAAATAATCACGTTTAAATCAATAATAAAATATGTATGCCATTTTGTAAAGAATTTTGTCTGTCTATGATTTGTGTGGTTGAATGCCAGGGGAAATAACTTAAACATGGATATGCATCTGCCCACAGGAGATCATGAACGTATGTTTACGCCTAAATGCATAATAATGCCGCATAAATATTTACAACATCTGCCACAAGTGTTGAAGCAAATTTAAATGCAAGCAAAATCAACACTGTCGATAGCTGAAACGATAAGCAACAGTGCTGTACAACGACGGTGTACGGCATTTTACAGCACTGCATTAGAGTATATTCGATAGATGATCGATTACCATTTCGATAAGCCAATATGAATGCGCACTCGCACGCTAAATAAATATATATTCAAATTTTGTGCAGCAGTAATTATGTTTTGGAACTTTCAATTAGAAAGCAATAATTAACTATTTAGTAATAGCTGCGTGTGAGCACTTAATTCAAACAAAGCTATTAGAAAACATATGTATTGGTATTATTTTCTTGGCTTTTCATAAATGCTCACCTTGAGCTAAGTTTTGTCTTAATTTTGTTTTCATGCTAGCTTTGCTACTTTCCTTTTATACACGTAATATGCATGCAAACGTAACGAAGGCGTTTTCCAGACGACCACCAATAAATTACGTGTGCAATAGCCAACGGGTAGGCAACATAAATGCATGCATGTACATATATACATACGTATTTATGTGTATGTTTGTATGTACATATGTATGTAATGCATGACTATTATCTTGCTGCACGCATTATAATGCCAATTTCGTTTTGGCCAACAGGCAACGGGTTTGCAGACCACCCACAACACGCAATCTTAGTAGAAGATCGATAGTAAGGAATTTTAATTGTTAGGAAAACTAATTTATTAAATTACCTACCTTTATTTGATTGATAAGAGATTAAAGTTGAGCTATCGAGCGTTGAATGTAGTTTTGTTTGGTAATCGAAGACCCTTTGTTATGACCATGAACAGTTAGATTGCAGACTTCGAACCTTCGCCTTAAATTTAGTTGTAACTTTTCTGTTTTTCTTTTTCTTCTTCAATTTTATTTTCCGCACTTTTTTGGTCTACGCAATGTGGGTTACGGTTACTCACCCAACTAACGGCTACGTATTTGTGCCACTGTCAGGTTTTTCTGTGTGTTTGTGTGTGTTTTTGTGGCTTTAATGCGTTGACTACTCGCCTCACAAATCCGTCGGCTGCTGCTGTCCGCTGCCTTCAGCTGGCCATTGTTATTATTGCTATTAACACGATTTTGAACAATTTATATTTTGATGTTGTTGCTGGTGTTGGGAGTACTTACTTTGCTGTTGTTGTTGGTGGCCAAAACTACCAACTACCGCATTTCGCTGGCGCACCAGTTTCAATTTCTGATTGCCACTCGACTCGTGCAGATCGCGCTGCCTGGGAACGATTTTCGTATTTGATTTTTAAATTGAGACTTGCTCAAAATGAAATTGATAATATCGCTATTACTATTACTGCCGGTGCACTGTACGGCGGACATGGTTGAAAACGACATTTGGAATGCCTTCAGGGCTGTTACCAATGATAGTGCACTCCTTTCCCACATAATACCGGAAATGTATGGTTCGAGTATGTCGAATGCGAATCCAACCTTCGTTTTCAAAATGCCGGCATCGAGTCAACGCGAGGGATTTGAATTGTTGACAATGCAACGTTCGGATTTTGCGGAACCCATCTTTCCCAATATCACCATGAAGCCAAATATGCTTGTTGATGTCCTACAAGCTCCTCCGTTGGATACTAAAGCTCATGTGGAAACAGGTTTATCCGAATGGCAGGAACTGGGCTTGCAGGGTTGGACGGGTGAATTGAAGCCACTGTTATCGCATCTGAAGCAGTCACAAAAGTGAGTAGATGGGAATTCCTTTCAAGAGCTTTGTTCAAAGAGACCTTCCTTTACAGAGATACCGATTGGCGACTGTCAAATTATCCACGAGATCAAATCATAGTCGATTTAAAGAGCCAGCATCTGGATGGGCACATTAAGGATATACGTGTTATAACATCCAATCATGTTGAGGCACAGCATGAGGATCTTATGAACGCTGAGAATGTGTATATAGCTCGGGCCAACGATCCCTTTGGCTACTCCATGAAATGGTCCCTCAACAATGACACCGATCCACTTAAAGATCGAGGCAAACGGGATGTGGCCAAGCTGTATTCGATGATCAAATGTTCCACCAATTGCGATCCATTGATCTATAAAGGATACGGTTGCTACTGTGGCTTTGGTGGACATGGTGTGCCCAACGATGGCATCGATCGCTGTTGCCGGTTGCACGACAAATGCTATGGCCAGAGCAATTGCATCTCCTATCTCGAGTACTTTGTGCCGTACGTATGGAAATGCTATCGTGGTAAGCCCCTCTGCGCCATCGATCATGGCGAATGGGGCGGTCCCGATTCCTGTGCTGCGCGACTTTGTCAATGTGATTTGCGTCTCTCACGCTGCCTTCGAAAGTTCTACTGTCCAAATCGACGCGCTGTTTGCCTCTCCTCGCGAACAAGACGTTTGCAAAATTTTATATACTATTAATGTGCTGTGAATTCATAATCCTGCTTAAGGCCCAAGCTTTTAGTTGTTGTTATTGAGTTATGTTTGATGATTTCTTAGAAGAATTCCAAGGCTCTTAGTTAAATGTTATAATAAAAAAAAGTTGAAAGTGATTTTCAATTTGGGTGTAAGTTTACTCTGCTTTAGATGGTTATCGAAGATAGTATCGGTCATGGTCTGGGAATGGAATCCAGTTATCGTATTTATAAATGAAAGTGATTATCTTTTAATTTATGATGAATGTCTAATGATGCCTTTGGCTCTTGCGCGAACCACTGCGCGCTTTGTTGCCAGCTGGTGTACGTTCCTTCTCCACCTTGATGGTGACACTGCTGGGAGCAGTGCTTTCTGTTGCGGTAAAAGCTGCAAATTCCTTAATTCCACGGCATTCCTGCATAAAAAGACGTGCCGTTTTATGCTGTGTCGTTTGTGGCTTGTAGATGAGCAACAGATTCTGACACATGAGCAGGACATCACGTTGCAGTTCGCTTATGTTGCGCAGATGGCCCGATTCAATGTTGCGCTTAATGGTCGGCAGATCCATGGGTCGCAGGCAAATTTCCGCTGACTTGTGTTCGTCGTGAAATGCGCGTCGAAAGTATGTTGCATATTTGCTCTCCAACAATGTTGCGTAAATGCTTAAGAAAAGCTTCTTAGAGGCACCACGCGTCTCTCTCCGGTCATCCGTGTGCTCACTGGATGCCGGTGAATTGGGTATGCTATCGATTAGAGGCGTAGAGGAGCAACGTCGTCTTGTACTTGACCTCGCAGTCGAATGGTCGCTAGTTGTTGTTGTATCATCATCCACCATTGGACTCTCGGAGCGATCGCGATGTGGCAGCTTGCGTAATAGTGGGGCACGTGCTAAAACGGGAGCTGGTGCACTTATTCCTGATCCAATCGTTGGAGCTTGACGCGGTTCTGCTTCAATCTTAAGCTCCACTTGTTGCTTCGATTTAGTGCTACGTGTTGTCGGTTCATCCGGTTTGCTGCTGTTGTCTGTCAGCGTTGAGGACTCCTCATCCGTATCGTGCACTGAGCTGGCAGCCGTCGGCAAAGGAGTTTTAATATCTGTGTGTGCTTCAGCTGCTGTTTTATCGGTCGCTTCCGAAGTTCGGGTTTTGATTGTGTCATCTTTGGGTGCTAAAAAAATAAAAAAAAATGCATGAATAAAGGATTATCAGGAATAAAATAAATGTTAACTAGATCTTACCTTCAATATTAGTCTCGGATTTCTCAGCTTTAACCTCTGCAGCTTGCGTTTGAGAGGTTTCCTCCGTTTCCCTCGTGCTGGGCACCTCAGGCGTGGTTTCTTCTGGAGCAGAATCTTTTTTTGCTGTTGTTTCAGCAGCTTCAACTGCTGCTGCCTCCCGGTTATTCTCCTCACTGGAGCTGCTAGCAATTGTAATGGTTTCGTTGAGCTCCTCGGCAACAGTTGCATCGTCAGCCGAATTCTGACTGCGATCTTTGCTCTCCTGCGAGGCAACAGCTGCAAGGGGTATGTTGTCATTGGAATCATCGCTGGATCCAATGACCACTTCAACAGCTTTTGGCTGCGCTGGGGATTTACTTTCGGCAACGCTCTCGTCGCGCTTAAGAGCATCCAGCTTGTCCTCAAAGTCGATTACTTCGGATTTAGGTGGCGCATCGGTTTCTGCTGGTGAAACAACATTGTCGACATCCTTGAGGATATCCTCATCGATGACACCCTCCATGTCAATGTCCATTTCATCCATTATATCATCAACGGCTTTGAATGCCTCAAGCAATTGCTGCTCCTCAACTTCCCAGTCGTCTACGGCATCTTCTGCAGTAGCAGCAGCATCTGCTGATTCCTGCTCAGCAGCAGCCTGTTTTTGACTGGATGTAGTTTCTGATTCCGTAGACTTGGCTGTTGATTCATTTGCTTTGACTGCTGTCATCGCCTTATTCTTCTCCAGCAGCATGGACAGGGTGGGTGCTGCTTGTGAGGGACTGCTTTTGGTTACAGCTACCTCGGCTACAGGGGGTCCAGAAATGGGTCGCGTCATAAAACCAGGATCACTTGCTTTGTTTATAATAATCGCCGGTTGACTTGGTATTGCAGCTGTGCCGCTAGTCAATAGCGATGTTATTGTCGGCGCCGTGGCACGTGCAACGCTACCTGTTCCGGCGCCAGTAGCAGTTGGAGTTCCAGGAGTGAAAGTTGTCGGTGAGGTGGTAGCATTGTTGCTGGCTCCACTGGCGCCTGGTGTAACCAAAAGCGATGTTAACAATGGCGCTGGACCCGTTGGCTGTTTGGTACTGGTAGCGCCGGGTATAATGGCTGAAATAAGGTTAAGTTTTATAGTATAAAGACTTTTTTTTTTAAGTACGATCATACTTGTTATATCCTCCACATCCATATCAACTGACGTAGTGTCTGCTGTCATGTTGGAGCGTCTTCCAGTTGCACTTGCACTGCTGTTGCGCCAGTTGCCGGCAACATCCTTCTTGCGCTGCTCGCGCTCTCGCATTCGATTCTCCAGTTTCATTTCGTCAATGCGTTTTGTTTCCTGCTCCTTTTCGATTTCCTGCCACATTTGTTGCAGCTGCTCCTCTGTCGTCTCTTCCGATTGCAATGCCTCTATTTCGTGCTGCATCTTGCAATATAGTTGCTGATCGCGATGCATCTGAGCTTTAATTTCCAAAAGCCGCTCCTCTGTGAGACGGCGCAACAGGAGCTCTGTTGGCGTCTCAACGGTCACAGTTGCTGGCGAGGACAAGCCACTGTTTTCATTAGTGCGCTTTTTACGTTTGGTTGTTTCTACCGTTTCCAGTAGATGTCCATATTGCATCGCACAATTCTTTTGCGAGTACCAATCCGCCGGTCGAGCGTTGCCATTGTTGCCGCATACAGACTTCAATGTGCGGCTAACTGTTATCCAATTCTGGTCGCCACTGCACGAAACTGCGGAGGCCAAGCATAGTTGTTCGCGCTTGGACCACGTATCAAGCGTAATGCGGCTCATTTGATGATAAAATTTGCTTTATTTTTATTTGCCGCAAATAACTATTTCACTACTGTATTTGTATTCACTGTTAGAGATGAGCAACTGTGAAGTAATCGTTACTAAGTCGTCGTTACAAATATTTCCAACTTGCCGGTTGTGGTTTGATTGTGTATTTTGGTAGAAAATTGAGCATGCGTATCAAATTTGCAGTAAACTGTGAAGACAGACATAAAAAAAATACACATTGAAATAAACCATATAAATAAATACACTGTTATAATTATTAGGATTTCAGCGACATGCTTGACCTACATCTTAAGTATAATTTTGTTTATAAGCTTTGGTCACACAGTCTGGAGACAACAACAATAAGAAAACAACCAGCTTACAAACGTTTTGTGAACTGCATTTTTGTAAAATAAAATAAAATCTTGGAATGGAACCAATATCGCACTTAGTCAAAACAACCTTGCCAAACTATTTGTCCAGCTTGCCGGTACCCGACAGTTTTGGAGGCTGGTTTAAACTATCATGTATGTAGCGAAGCTCTGCGAACATTGGAATTGAACTTAAGGGCGACCCAAATAAAGTTATAGAATTGAATAAAGTTCAATGTTGTAGGCAGGATATGTGTTAACTACACTCTTAAACAGTGATGTATTTTATGTCGAGTTTTCCAATGTTATTTAAACTTAATTTGTGCTTTATTTCCAGTCACATTCCCAGTTTGCACACCCAAGCTAACAGATTATGCAACATTTGTGTCAAACTCGCGCCATTGTTAAAAAAAAGTGGAATTCATACAAAAAAAACTCAGCAGTTTTATCTGTTGTTGAGATAAACAAAAAGCCAGTTTGATTAGTAAAAGTTATGCACAATAATAAAACATTATATTAAGTATGTCTGCTCGACCTTGTGCCGGTTACAGTTCATTTCCAATGCAGACCGATCTTAAAATATGAACTGACTAGATATATACCGGTTTTGCACGGGCTCAGTGTTTTATTTATTGACACCAGTATTTTCCACAAATCCCCTGCGCAAAATCTTTTTAAATATAAATTTAAATTCCGTCACATTACAGTCAAGGATTGGTTGGCGCTCATTCCGCCCACTGCTGTTGTTGCCGGCTTAGGATATACCGCCTACTTGGCATTCTGTCCCGTTGCGCAAGGTAGATGCAGCAACTCCAAAAATGGTCGCTGCAACAATCATGTACGCAAACAAGATGCAAAGGTTGTTGATATGATTGATGTGGAGGACATTGCGGAGAAGGCCGCCTTCTGTCGCTGCTGGAAGACCAAAAATGTAAGTGCATATATTAATATTTAATTAAACTCCGCCAACTGATAACTCTGCTTTTAGTGGCCCTATTGCGATGGCAGCCATGGCGAGCACAATAAGTTGACGGGCGACAATGTTGGACCCCTTGTGGTCAGCAAGAAGAAGTAATTGTGTTCCTGGCTCTCTTCCGATGGTGCATCACCGATGGTCAGATTCAGTTAGCATTTCCTTGTTGATATTCTCGTTGAGCTTGAAACTCAATTAAGTTAAAAGCCGCATTATTGCAAATTTGTTTAAAATTCTTTAGATTTGTATGGTAAGCAAAAAAGTAATAAATATAACTCAAAAGAAGCCAATAAAAAGATTGCCCAAATGAATAAAATTCATATTAACTTGAAGCTTTTTTATAATGTTGTAGAAAACGCATTTTTTTATTATTTAATTCCGTATAAATTATTTCCTGGCTGTGTGTGTATGTGTGTTTTTGAAACGCAATGCAAAACATTTATTTTTCAGTTACAAAAATGCAGAAGGCAAAAAACATGAAAATACACAAAATTGTTATTCTTGGTTTTGCTGAGCAAACCCCGACAAATGTAAGGCATTAATATTTTCACAGCACGACGTCTCCTGACTCGACCTCTTAAATATTTATCAGTTGGTACTTAGTAAATAGGCATCGTGCTGCAATTTGCTGCATTTTAAATCTCAGAAAATTTTATGTTTTGTTTGATCTGCATTTTCTATCTATTTGAAAATCTTGCCCTCTTTGAACTTGCGACCATCCTTATCGGTACCAACCCAGGAGAAGTACTGTGTAACGAGCTTCTTGGTCTCCTCGCTCTTGGCATCCAGTTTCTTCCAGTCATAGACCTCGTAGTCGATCTGCCAGTCGGGTGACAGAGTGAAAGCGAGATCCTGTCCGCGCCACACCCACACACCGGAGATGCTGCTGTTGTTGTCCTCGCCGAAAAGGCAGACAGAGGCGAAAGCCTGTTTGCGCATCTTGTCGAGACGCTGGAACATGCCACCGATGAGATTGCAGGACATGAACGTCTTGGTCAGTTCCTGGTTGTATTTGTATTCGCCGAACCAGATAGAATAGTTCTCGGCATCGAACTTCTCAAAGAAATAAGGAATGGACTTGGCCTCTTCCTCGTTGGAGTAGACACGCTTGAAGTCATCGAAATTAAAGGTACCCTTGGGCATGGCATCAAAAGGATCCTTGGATTTGGGCTCCAGAGCCAATGCCTCATCGGCAGCATCGAGTTCTTCAGGTTCAGCCTCGGCCTTCTTGGGCGCTTCCTTCTTGGGCTTCTTCTCTTCCTTGGGCTTGGGTGCCTGCTGAGGCTTGGCAGTGCCGGTCTTAGCCACGAACTCGGCATACTTCTTGGGGTCGAAGACGAGCGCCTTCTCACACAGCTTGAAGTCCTTGATAACAGCCTTAACCTGTGGCTGGTTCAGGATTGTAACGAACCAACGGTTCAGATTGCCGTACGCACTGCGCACGCTTGGCTCCAGCACATGCTCATACATATGGAGCAGGGTGCAGAAAACAACAATGTCGGCCAGAGTGATGCGTTCACCGGCGAGGTAGGTGGACTCCAACAGCTTCGTGTTTAACTGCTGCAGCACAACCTCAGCGTCCTGTTTAGCGGTCGAGTTCTTTTGCTGTGGCATAATGCCAAGCAGTGGGAACACCCAAGCGCAGGAGACAGGTGTGATTTCGTTATCAGCGAACGAGATCCATTGCTGTATCTTAGCCTGAATATATGGACACTTACCGCCACGCAGCTGCTCGTTGGCCAAAAAGTAGGCGATGGCATTGGACTCGCTCAGGCATTTGCCCTGATCGGTCTCATAAGCTGGCACCTGGAAAGGGAAAACAAAAAAAATTTATATTATACACGCTTAAGAAAAGCTTTTGAAATTACTAGTTTTCTTGGTAAATAAAAACAAATACTTCTTTTGTTTAATTTTTCTATATTATTATTACCTGACTGCCTGTTAAACAAATTCGCGCAAATTTGGCAACGACGACATTTTTACTGATGACGTTGCATTTGCCGGCTTAGAGCTTTTTTTTACTCCACACCCAAAACCGATAAGCAACGCCACATATAATTAAATTGTTTTTGCACAAATATTCTTACCTTGCCGCCTGGGAACTTCTTTAGGAACTCCTCCGATTTGTTGGTCACGCCGAACGTAAAGTTGTCGGCGACTTTCACCTTAGCGCCAGAGTACTGGGCCGCGATGAGAGCCTTGTACGCGCGGAAGTTCTCGGGATAAGTGTAAAGCGTCTACAATTAAGCATGATATGGATAATATAAGATTATTTGTGTTTACTCTAAATATTTGGGTACGCGTTTAGCTATAATTTGGCAATTAATAATGGCGGATTGCACAATAATTTGCGAATTATTGAGGCGATTTTTTTACTTACTCCAGTCGACATCGTGATTTCTGCCGGAGAGAAAGAAGAAGACACAGATAGTGTTGCCATAGCCTCATACACAGTGCTGTTATGTGTGGAGCACAAGCTGTTGAATGCTACTAATGTTAAGTGTGGAGTTATTAATGTAAAGTTGATCGAATACATATAAAGCGAGCCTAAAGGTGGAAGGTCGTGACTATCGATGGCTATACGACATTTTAAGGCCAAAACGCGCGCACGCTGTGATTAACTGGTAAAAGATCGTTAGAATATATAATTCTCATCAATGTTATTTAGAAAAAATTAAAATTCATTCTCGTCGTGTAAATTATAATAGCAATAAGAAACGAATCGATAGTGAAATAAAATAGATAGATAATAATTTATTTGATCGATAGTATCATCGATTATTCTTAACTTTAGCGAGTGTACAACTGACACCGAGAGCGGCCGTATGCCCACGGCGCATAAGTTTACAGAATTTCCGTGCTTAAAAACACTTGAAACTCGAATTAAAACAATTTGCATATTTTTAATGCAGCTAAGCTGCAATGCCTCGACGTGCAGCAGTCAAACAATCACTTTCAACAGCTGCATAAAACGTCTGGCAACAGATTGATAAAACGCCGCAGTGAAAAAGTGAAAATTCGAGTGGTGCTCAGATTAGCGAGTTCGTTAAATGTATATGTGTGTGTGCGTCTTACGTCTTGCGCTACGTTACGTTGCAAGTGAAATTTCTTCGACAAATGCCAGCGGCAATTGAGATTGTTTATTTTTCTCCTAAAACAGCAGCAGCTACACAGAACATAGCAACTGCCCGCAAATGTTGTTCCCGAAACATGTGAGTTTGCTTTGTATATTCAAAACAAAACTTTAACAGCAGCACACACACTTGCACAAAATCTACATACACAGAAATTAATTTCACAGCATCCAGCAAAAATAAAAATAATTTAAATTTGATGTTTTTGTTTAACTGCCTACGTTACAGTTAAATTTGTTGTTGTTCTTGACGTTTAACTACTAACGCTACTTCCTCTACGTGTTAATGTGTAACCTTAACATTTATCATGCGCTCTTTTCGTCATTCCGTATTTGCAGCTTGCTTTGCGACATGTGACCTTCATTCCAGCAAACAAAATCAATAGCAATAGCAATATATACAGTTGTAGTTAATGTGAACGTTTATGTATCCATTCACTCTTTTTCATTTGCATTTGGTGTTGTTTTTTGTGCTGATTTCAATTCTCTCGTGTCCGCCTATCAATGCATTGTAGGCCCTGGCCTACCTCACCAAGGCCGCGCTTCAACCCCCGCTTTCCACCTGTCGCCCGTCATTGTTATAGTTAACAGCCGGCCCTGATTTTGATTTAACATAATTAGTTGTACACAATTCTGCATGCTTGTGTCTTTAATAAATAATTACTTGAAATTTGGGAGTAAGTATTAATACCAGATTGACCAAATCGAAAAAAATAGTATGTGAATGTTGTTGATTCACAATTGTGCTTCCAATCTTGAGCAATTGGCTAAAAATAGTCGAGGCTTTCAGCGATTTATGTAAGCCCCAGGCAGTTTATATTTATTTATATTGTTTAAATGAATCATAAGCACCTGTCCGTGCGATTATTGGTCGTGTATTATGCAATTCCTTATCAGCTTATCAGAGAACAGTTTTGGTTATTTTCGTACAACTCTTTCTGACAGACAAGCTCATCAAAGTATATGTATGTACATATGTATGTATGCATAGATGTACTTGCAAAAAGTTATCGCATGTATTTGCTTACGCCTTAATGCATTGCCTAAGCACTTTAACCAGGAAAAAATCAGCTCAGCTGTTTTCCATATAAAAGCTTTAGGTGAGATATGCGGACATTGTGAACTACAAATTTTGCGGGCACTTTACAAAAAAAACATAAAAAATCTTTTTGCCTGTTTTAGCGGCAGTGACAGTAAGGTAAAAATAATATTTTTATTTCTTTTGAAAAAAAAATGGATTTTTTTCACAACAAAACAAATTAAATATTTTCTCTTTGTTTAATTTTGTATAAACTAAAATTAATCATTGCCTTTTACTTAGTAACCAACAACTCATTGTGAATGCAATTTTTAGGATAATGAAAGATGCACGAATATGAAATAAAAGAGCTGAAAAAGGAACAAGCCAGTCTTCCGACAAGCGCCGGCAGCACCACAAGCCAAAATCGTCGAAACCAAAACCTTATCAACAAGCAAAGTTTTAATCAAACACAAAAAGCTTCCTCAAACTTATCAGCATCGGAGGACGAAGAGCAATCGGCACCCACACGCTTGTCAATATATCCAGTGATTCATAAATTTACTGATCAGCAGGACGTACAGCCGCCAGCGCCCAAGGTAGTTGAAGGCCAAGCGCTTAAGCGTAAGCGACAGCGTCGCATTTATGTGGCTGAATTTGCACGTTGTGCCAGTCTACGTTCACGTCAGGTAGCTCCTATTGAAGTAATCTCTTTGCCGGAGATACCGATAACAGCGCCATTAGCGGCATCGCCTTTACCCACAGACGAGGATCATAACAGGTACATAAAGCCAGGTAAGGGTCGCGAATTAACTTAGTTTTTAAATTGCTAAAGCTATTTTTGATTTTTTTTGCAGAACATAACAATCCCGAGTTCTGGAACCGTATTGAGGAGGAGCCAGAAGTAAAGCCTACAGGACGAAAGCGAAGAGGCACAGTCGGTGCTAGAACTCGCAAACGTCGCAATCGCCAAGAGCTCGATACAATCTTTTCATCGGAGACAGCGGCGGCTATAGCAGCTGCTCAATTTGAGCTCGATTGCGGAAAGCCGCTTCCACGCACCTTTCGCAAACGCAAACACAGTAACGGCAATATGTCGTTATACGATCGACGCTACCAGACGTCCAACGAGGAACAGCGCCGTGTAGCCAATGGCTATGGGACTGGTGGCAACGGGCTGCGCGCAGGCAATGCAGCTGGTGCCAATGATATTGATGCACCAGAGCTAACGGGTAGCCATCAGTATTATGTGCCTGGTGTCGGTGGTAGCAGCAGTTCAAGCGGCACAACAATTGCCGCTGGCGCCGGTATCAATGGCAGTAGCGGTGTTGGCGGTGTAGCTGCACTCAATCATGTGCCTGCCATGGGCACACTGTGCAACATTGGTAATACATGCTACTTAAATTCGGTCGTATATACGTTACGTTTTGCACCGCACTTCTTGCACAATCTGCATCATCTCATTCACGATTTGAATGTGGTGCAGCAGATGATTTTGCGTCAGCACAATGCCAAGTCCGCATCACTGGGACGTAATGTGAGCGGCACCGCTCAATTGGAACATGCGCGCAGTTGGAGTAGCAAGGATTTGGCCACCACTGAGCCGTACAACAGCTCCGGCGTTGTCAGCACCATAAATGGCAGTAACAACAACAACAACAGCAGCAGCAGCATCAGCAAAAAATCAACTCATCAATCGGTCAGTGAAATGCTGCATGAATTGTATAATAGCCTGCACGGCAGCGAGATGGCCGATTCCAGTGAGCCGTATCATGCGGATACACTGTTGCACGCCATACAGGATGTAAACGCCACGTTCGAAGGCAATCAGCAGCAGGATGCACATGAGTTTCTCATGTGTCTTCTCAATTGTATACGCGAAACGA
Organism: Scaptomyza flava; assembly: GCA_030179655.1. Taxonomy (NCBI): domain Eukaryota; kingdom Metazoa; phylum Arthropoda; class Insecta; order Diptera; family Drosophilidae; genus Scaptomyza; species Scaptomyza flava. Next base: position 12,274,099 of record JARNME010000012.1, read on the forward strand.
ATCAGTCGCTGCTTAAAGCCATTTGTGACTATCCTGAAGTAATTGCGAATGGGTAAGTTATAACATTTAAATAATTCAAATAGACAATTTTGTTGTGTTAAACATGACGTTTGACATTAAATAAACTTTCTGTGCAACACAACACTCAGTAACAATAACAAACTTCATCTTTGCAGATACATTGGTAATCCCGATGATACAGACACTGTCGATGCACTGGAACGTTCCGACGCGGGAGCCAATCATGCGTTAATGGGATCATCTGGCAACGGATCGATAGCTTCTAGTCAAACACAAAACACCATTACGACAAAAACATCCTTTTTCTCACGCAAATCGAAAAGAAAAGATGATGCTAAATCATCAAAGAGCGGGACACGTTTGCAGTCACCGCTTAAGGACAATAGTCCAACAACAGTTAGTGGCATGCCACCACCAGCGCATGCTGCCTCAAATAGTCTTTTCTATTTGAATACAGTCGATCTCAGCGGCGCTAGCGCCACAGCCAGTACAGCCACCACATCAACGGCTCCAGTACCATCGACCGTGCCTGCTCCAACTAAATATTCCAGTGATGATGAAATGAGTTCAGCTGTCCAGCTCAAGGATAAGATGCGCGTCGAGGAGCGTATACGTGAGCTAAATCTTAACTTTTTCAACAATGACTTTGAAGGCGTTGTGGTGCTGACCACCAAATGTTTGAGCTGTGAGACAATAACACGTCAGAAGCAGGGTATGCTTGATATTTCAGTACCTGTACCGATATCCGGTTACGATACAGCCGAGTTGCAGGAAAAACCCAGCTCTTTTATACAGGTACGATAAAATTTGACGTGTACTTAATCAGTTTTGGACTTGTACTTTACTATATTTTTGTATTGTTACAATATCTAATTAATTTATTTTTCTTTTAGAACTCTTGCATCACCCGTGAATACTTTCGAGGCGATAACAAGTACAGCTGCAATCAGTGTACGGGCTACACTGAAGCAATACGCTCGATATCATACGAAGTGCTGCCACGTCTGTTGGTCATCCAGTTGAATCGCTTCTCTGGTGGCATGGAGAAGGTCAGCACATATGTGCCCACAACATTTACGTTGCCCTGCTTCTGTGCCAAATGCTGTGAGCTAAGTGATGCCAACAAACTGCACGTTTATAAGCTATACAGCGTTATCACGCATGTGGGCGCCACGCTGACAGTGGGCCATTATATAGCATACACATGCATTCTTGATTTGGCTAGTGATTATCTCAACTGTCCCAAGGATCGTCGCAACAATATGTCGTCAAGTGGGCAGCAAACGCAGGCGACATCACACACAGGCAATGAGAATACAGCGCCAAGCAACAATGGCAGCATCAGCATTGCCAGCACACCAGTCTCAGCAGCTGCCTCTGCATTGGCTTCCTCGGGCACCAGTCTGATTAAGAAAATGAAATTTGGACGCAGCAAGGCGTCAAGCAGCGGCGACATGAGCAAAAATGTCAAACAAATAAATGGATTCACCAGCAAGGGCATCACAAATGGCATTGGCAAACTGAGCATAAATACCACATGCCATGGCGTCAATTGTTGTGCCATGCGCTTGAGTTGCAGCCAACAGGCGAGCGTCGCGGGCAGCAACAGTGCCAGCAGCAGTGATTTTAGCGAGGAATCGTTGCAGAATGGCAGCAACAGCAATCTCAGCTACGGCAGCTCAATCAGCAATTGTGCACCATTTCCCTTGGGCTATGGCAGTACGGGACGCGGTGGCGTCAAAGCCAACTATGCGCAAAATAGCAATGAACCCACTTGGTATATGTGCGATGATGATAAGATCAAGGCAATGTCACAGCGTGATTTTGAGGAGCTGCTGTCTCCGACGCGCAAAATAACCATTACACCATACTTACTGTTCTATGCACGTTTCGATCTACAGCCGACGCCACCAAAGCCGCACTGTGCAACATCGTCAACGCCACCGCCAACAACAGTGCAACAACCACAAAGCTCTTGGTCAAATGACAATTTGCAGAGTGGCTTGCACAAAATTTGAGTGGCTTTTGCCACACTGCGTTCGGCTATTAAAATAAAAAAAAGCTCTGCCCAAAAGCAAAAGCATTAAGTAAGCAAAGCTATATATGTACGCATTATAGAGCAGCTACTGTATAGAATACTTACTTAACCATATACATACATATATATATATACATACATATACGTCTCTAGTTTAGGTCACACAAGTGAAGCAGAAGTCTGTTTGTTAAACAATGTACACGTTTAAGCTCTTATCGTTTATCTACATGCATAACAAAAAAAAATATATACAAATAATTATGAAACAAATCTACAATTTAATAACTACATTATATACGAAAACTTGTTTAAATCTAATTAACCTTTTGACTGAAGAAGCCAGCAACAACACCCCTAAAAAAAAAAAAGAAAACGAAACATTATGTAAAACCAGGCCAACTAGACGAAATCATCTGTTTCTTCTGGCTATGGTAAATTGTATAGGTTTGTTGCCCCAGTTGATGAATGCTAACGTTAATAAGTTGAGTTAGTTTAACACATGGCATTTAAAATGTATTTCAATAAAGTTGTATTTTTATTTTCTTGCATACCTAATTACTTTTTGTTTGTTTGTTCTTGGCCTTCATTTGTTATACCATTTAAATCGAAAATCTTACAGCATAAAACTGCAAATTGTAAACACGAATTTAACACGTTACGAACGCTATTTGTTTGCGCCTATCGCTTTAATATAGACTAAAACACAATTTTTGTACATTTCCATAAACAAAGTAAAGCTCAATTCAGTACTAAAGTAAAAAAACAAAAACCTTGTTCTAGATAACGATAATATTCAGTTTCCATCAAAGTAAATTAAAGGAACAGACATTTTCTAAATAATAGTTAAATATTTTGTTCAACATTAAACGTACATATTCAAATGGATATCAAATGCATCTGGATATATATACGATATACAAATATCAAGTGTTAAATAGTTGTTACAATTAATTGCATACCAATAACAACAACAACAACCAAACACTCACTCTCACACTCACAAAATCAATCAGATAATTGTTATAAAAATTAATAAAATTGTTTATATCGATGTTTTTCATATGACAAAACTAAACAAAAAAAAAAACACTTCATAAATTTAAACAAATAAGCAAACAAACACACACACACACAAATGCTAACTGTATTAAATAACAATAAGATACATATTATAATAATATTAATAAACACTTTATGCAATCTGTTTAGCTGTTTAGTTAACAATTTAGTTCTATTTTGTTTATTCAGGAGCGCTGCTTTAGTGATATTAACATTAATAAATTTACGAACACACACACACACATACATAAACATATTTATTTAGCTCGTAATTGTAAATCGTAGCTTGTTATATTACTAACAACAATTCCAACGAAAACATGGAAGAAAAAACTTTCAACTTTCTACTTGATACCGACAAGTTGTGTTAAAAAAGCGCCGTTTAATTCCAATTATGATTATTATTATTATTATTATGATTGATTAGCATTATAGAACATGCTTAACTAAATATACGAAATATACAACATACTATTATATATCATCTATGTTTGTATCTTATCGACATTCGTTTGAGTTTGGAACGTGACCAAAATCGTTAAACAAGCTAATTTATAATCTGATGACAGTTTAACTGATTTGTTTTCTGGCTCAAGTAGAATTTTAATGAGTTTGTTATCCATTGATCTCTACAACCATAGAAGCAAGGTTCAGTAAACTTGGCATTCAGGTTTATTTCTTCATTTCGAACTCTTAATAGTCATAAATTATAGCCCAAAAGCTTCTGAGCAGTTTTCAAATAAGTATTTTATATAGTTTATTTATTTATTTAATTTATTTAAATAGGCCATACTTAATACAGAAGATTTTAATGAGCTGATGAGGGCTTATGAAACAATTATATATTATTTTCCTTTTGAAAGCCTACACATTTAAATGAATATTTAAGACTGATCTACTGATCAAGTAAGCCCTGAATGGATCGGGAAACTTGTTTATAGTTGCGCTCCTTCCATTGGACATTGGTAAGCATGGTTTCAAGGGTCTGTTGAATGGCCTGTTCCAGACCCTTCAACGAGGCCTTGTTGTTGCTCACAAAGCTCTTAAAGTCCTCGAAATCACTCTGTAGGAATGTTTGCTCCGAGAGTGGTGTCAACAAACGTGACATGTCCTTGGTAATCGGATGATAGCTATGGCAAGAATATAATTATTAGATGTACTATAAACTATTTCCCAAAAGTTGTACTTACAATTTGTAGATAAACTCCACATTGGCCATAAAATATTCTCTGGCTAAATGGAAGCCAATTTCATTGAAGGCCACAGCCTGGAAGGACCACATTGAATCCTGTTTACGTATGCCTTCCTTCGGGTCAAAGGATAATGCCAAATAACGCTGCAGCAACCAAACCTCACGAGTGCAACCCAACGAGGACAGAATCGTGCGCTTCTCAGCAGCGACATTGGAATTCTTATAGCGTGTCCACAGGAACTGCCAATCCGCATCACTGCCATGCCGTATGGAAGTACAATAAACCGTTTGTCTTAAGTTAATTGGCACCGGATTCTTTTTGTCGGGATCCACTTCAGCACGCCAAGCACGATAGTAGGATTGTGCGACGGGCACACAATCATCAACCTGATACTGGCACGCCCAGTTGCCTACCATTGTCTTCAACAGCACCTGATCCTGTTGCTCAATGCTCGTAAAAGTGTCATTCAGACCATTTAGATGTTCGTAAATGGGTGCAATAAGTTTTTGGATGTAACGCTGTGAATGGGTGTAAAGGGAATTATATCATAGTATATGGCTTAAAATATATGCGAAGAGTTATCATACTCAATTTGGAAAAGGTTTGGTAGAAATTATTGCTTAAAATTTAAAGGACTTACGAAAAAAAACAACTTTATTTGAGAATGCCGCATGATTATTTTTTGGGGGTGTGCAAATAAAAATTAGTTAGGATGTTGGGTAATTGGCAACCTATACTAACCTTAAAGAACTCATAGTTGGGTGTCTGACGAATAATATTCTTCATGCGCTTTAGATTCTCAAAGGCGGATTTCCAGGGCAAATATTCACGTTCCCGTCTCAAATAGTCCACGAGTTGCATGGCAATCTCATAGTCCTGCTCACCGGTCCACGCCAAATACAGAGCATCGTCAATCAGCTGAGCACGATTGATGACATGAATGCGCTCGAAGTCACCATTGGTTAGCGTCTCAATGAGTAGCTTCCAGTTGCGTTCGTCGTAGTTCACTTTGTACAGCGTTGAGAGCTGTGTGTTGAAGATGATCCATTGATCCTTGCCGGGTAGGCCACTAATTGTTTTGGGCAACACTTCACCCGTTGTCGCATCACATTCCATCCAAGCCTTTGGCGCTGTGTTCTTAAAGTCCTGCTCGCCTTGGGTTGTGTAGCTGAGCGGAACCCACCAGCAGCCCAAACGATGATTGCGTGCAATTTGAGTATTGAGCAAATAACGTTCCTGGGTCAATTTGGCAATGCCGCCGGAATAATCACGAGTGATGTTAATGATGGGGTAACTGAGAGGAAATGCAAGACATAAGTCAAGTCACGAAAGGAATATTAAAGGCAGTTCATAGGGAGAGGAAAGCCCTTCGACAAACTTTCCGACTCAGTCCCAAAAACCCAATTGAATCTTAATATCTAAAAACTCACCCAGTTTGCAGGGTCCACGAATCCATAATTCGCTTGATATCATAGCTCTTGGGTAGAGCCTTGTGCTTGTGTGCCGCCTCGGTGAGCGATTCCCAGAGATTGTCTTGCTCGGCATTGCCGTAGGAATACTTTTGCAAATAGTTTTGTATGCCTAGACGGAAGGGTTCCTCGCCCATAAACATGTGCATCATGCGCAACACCGTGGAGCCCTTTTGATACGAGATCTGATCGAAGCTCTCCGAGATCTCGCTGACAACCTCAATGGGTCGCGAGATGGGATGACTGCTCTCGAGTGCATCCTTCCTGAAAATGGTTAAGAGATTGCCCAGCGACTCTTGCTCCATGGAACGCCACTCGGGATTGATGTTCTCCACGCCCAAGCTAGCCACATATGTGGCAAATCCTTCGTTCAACCAAAGATCTGTCCACCAATTCATCGTAACGAGATTGCCAAACCATTGGTGTGCCAGCTCATGAGCAATAATCGATGCCACACGCTGTTTATCCGCCAGCGAGGAATGTGCCGAGGAATATAGCAATGCAATTTCCCTGTATGTAACCAAACCCCAATTCTCCATAGCACCCGCACTAAAGTCCGGTATGGCAATCTGATCCATCTTAGGCAACGGAAACTTAATGCCAAACAGCTGTTCATAATACTTCAATACTTTGGGTCCAACTTCGGCCGCATAATCACACTGATCAATGGCATTGGGTCTCGCCCAGGTGCGGAAGAGGGTGCTATTGGGTAGTGTTGATGGTTTATGGGCAAAATCGTTAACCGAATAGGCAACCAAATAGGTTGACATTGGCACAGACTCCTCAAACTCGCACCAAATGTAATCCGCGATTTTATCACTAAATAGTCAGTAAATTAGTATTTATTTCAGTCAAGTGTTTAATTTTTTTCTTACTTTGGTTTGATTTCCTTAACGGGCATGTTGCTCAGTCCGGTAAAACGTTTGTGGTAGCCCAATGTGACCACAAATGGTGCCTTGAAATTGGGCTCATCAAAGCAGGGGAAGGCCAAACGTGCTGATGCTGGCTCAAATTGTGTAATGGATAGCCAACTACATAAAGATTTATACTATATAGTAAGTATTTGCCCGAGACTTTCTCAAACTTACTGTGACTTATTGGTCGCTGGATCATTGTAGGAACTTCTATAGTAGCCCTCCAACTGACGATTGAGCTCAGCAGCAAAGGGCATTGTTAGTTCATACTTCTCTCCTTTCATCAGCTCATTACACGTGTGCATCACATAGAAATCATGTACGGAATTCACCTCCGTTGAGGTAATGCAATTCTTTTTGTTAGCATTTGATGTATCTCGCAATGTGATGAAGGATTGGTCTATGGTGAGATTCTTTGCATGCAACGTTATATTCTTGGTGTCCTGCAGCACTTCAAAGAGTATTCGCACAGTGCCCTCAAAGTCCAGATGCTCGGGATCCTCGAAATGCGTTAGGACGCGCAAATTATATTTCTTGGGTCGCAGCGCAGTCGGCAGACGGAAATAGTTATAGCTGGTATCGGCTATGGTTATGCCAAGCACAGCCCAGCTGGCTACCAACAATAAAAGCAACCTCATGTTGACCCTGCACAAATAAAAGAAACTCAAATCAAAACAGTAAACACAAATCAAATATTAAAATCAACGCATTAATGTGGAGCGGAATGAGGCAATTAACTAAATCACTTTGATAATTTAATGCCACAAATCAATTTATACAACGATCCAAACGGAACGCATTAAGCTTTCTTGTTATGGCTATCGACAGTGTTTATACTCTCCGCTTAAGGTAGGGTATAACAATTGTACCTCTTTTCTCAAATGTATGATAATAAAATGTACTAAAAACGTGAATAATTTGAGTTAGCGTATTTCAACTTCGGCGCTAAGAATGTAAACGAATCTTTATTTCTTTATTGTTTTACTTGGCATTTTTTTTTGTTTTGGTAAAGTTAATGCATATTTGATGTTAAGCATTTGTTTGTTTCTTTAACATTAAGCTGCATGCCGAACACGTATTAAGGTCTGGGCCAATGAAACTTGAATTGGATGAGTTTTTTGTTGTTGTGCTGTGAAATAACGAATGCCATTATTATTGTATTTATAATGTTGTTAATGCATTGTGATGCACTTTCAAGTGCTCATAATCAATTTACAGACGAACTGAGTTGCGTGTTTGGCATAAAGATTGCAATGATAAACTGAACTTCAATCTAGTTGATTTAAACTAGAGATTCAACTCAGCAAGATCAGATCTTAAACATACTCTTTGCCATACAAGATGAAGAACAAACTGAAACAACAACAACAACAACTGGATTAACCAGATGCGAGTTTGCAACTCGTTTTTTTTAGAAACTTAACAACGCTCGACAAATGTAAATGTGGCATTTATGTATATTAATGCGAAAGTTGTTGTTTGATGCGGTAGCTGAGCGTGGGTGAGGCCAATGAACTCTTTGGATTAACATACTTTGACCGAATTTCGACAGCCTCACCTACCCTACCCAGCCATGTCTAATTGATAATGGATTGAGAACATTTTGAAAGTCGATTCGAAAGTATTCAATTGAATATTTGTATATGCATGAGTTTGGGTATTCCATATGATTAGTAACTTTTCTTTCTGACAATCTCTCGCGAAAGTAGGTTAGGGATAAGAAGTTGATATAAAACCCAAAATATTAAATAAAACTTATTCAACAACCCAAAGACAATTTTTGACATATCTTCATATAACAGCATGGCAACTGCCACAAATTGAAGAATCGTTTGAATTTGCAAGATGTTTTTTTTTTGCACTGATTTCGACTAGTTGTATTTATTTTAGCGCATGACATTGACATTTCAATTGAACTCAACGCTGCCTATAAATTAATATTGTTCATATACAAGTTAATTGATTTTCACGCCTTTCTACGTAAAAGATTGCCATTTACACATTTGTTTGTGTGCGGTTTGAGTGTTCGTTTGAAATTGCAATTCTATAGCTATTGCTGGGCGTTTATTTTACGCTAAAGCTGTGATTAAACTTATCACGAATTTCTAGAAATTGTTTTAAGTAACCAATTTTTGTTTATGACAAATTGCTTTACTTGACTTATTGCAATAAATAACACTTTTTTTACAAAGCATATTTGTTTGACATTTTGTCATTTGTCTAAGAGCACTTCAGGTAATTATTCATTTTTGTTTGTTTGACACACACAAACACACACAAACACACGCACACACACATTGAAAAAAGAAGCTTAAACCAACCGAATCTGGACAATCAAAACAGAATGCGAATGCGAAGGCGAATGCGAGCCGTTCGCTGGTCGGCGTCAATCTAAAGATTTACAGAGCGCAGCGCTTTTATCTTATAGGCCCAACGCTGCACGCATACAACTACATACAACCCACACACACACACACACAGGCACAGATAGAACGCGCAGAGCTCGGAGCAACAGCAGGCGGCTTAAACGAGTGCGATTCGTGGCTTCGGCGTCGGCGCAGTTTCAAGCTTTCTAAAGAACCTTTATCAAGAGCAGCAACAACAACATACGTATATGCAATCAACGTGTCACACACACACACACACACACACACACACACACAATAGAGACGCAGTGGGCAGTCTAGCTTTCATTGCCTGCAGTTACAAATGGGAGGGCTTACGCGTCGTATGCGCAATTTCTGAATTTTTAATGCATACTCATTAGAGATGAGCGATATTTAAACAAATGTCACTGTTACTCAAGAGGATATTTGACAAATGCTCTTAAAATTATATAGATTTTTGGTATTTAATTGAAACAATTTCTTATTATATAATAATAATAAATATAATTTATTTTTGAATAATTCAAACAGATTGTTTTTTTCATTTTCTCAAAAATAAATAGGTTATACGTATATGGTATTTATTATATAAATCCAAATAATTCATTACGAAAAACAAAATTTTTATTTTTCATACTTTAAAAAATATTTATTCTTAACTTTATTTTTTTATCACAGAAACATGAAAAGTCACAGGTATGTTGTCCAACACTAACAAACGCACACACACACTTAAAGCTCTTGAAGATGCCACATGGTGGCATGTTGTTGTTGACGCCAACGTGTCTTTGACCTTAATTGCGCTGATTAACCCGGTTTTTCGCAGCACTTCAACCAAAGCCACTCCACCACCCCAACCACTAAGCCACCGAGCCATACAGATAAGCCTGTCCACAACAACAACAACATATGTACGCACCGCATGCACCATTATTTTTTGTGGCACCCTGCAGCTGTAATTGGCAAAATGCGGACAGAATCTTATAATAGTATCTTTGCTTAAAGTGCTCTTTGAAAAGGAAAGGGCTGTTGACTTACTTGAGGTAAGGTTGCGGCTTGTGGGTGCTGGTAGGTGGTAGGTGGTTGGGGGTTGGGGGAGGTGCTGTTGATAAGTTTAGGCGGAACTAGTTAAGCAAAACTACAGCTTTTGCGGTAATTGCCACAAGTACAAATTGCACAATTAAGCTCTTATCGGCTTTCGGAAGGAATTAAGTCGATTGTCGACATTCTCTTTATCTCCCTCTCTTTCTATCTCTGTCTACGATGACAAACTGACCTTCAAAAAAAAACCAAATAAATTAATCATGCATTGTTTGTCTAGTCTACGAAGTCATCAAAATACTCACTACTTTTCCTCAAACTTCAAAATTATAGAAAGAAAATTATTACTAGTTTTTCTGACTTTTGAATAACTAACAGTCTACGAGACAACGCCACCTGTTGTCAAATCGAAATTGCAACGAGCACCCAACCTCAAGGCAGTTAGCAATGTGTGCGCAGACAACTTCACGTTACGTAACAAAGCTTAGTCAGCAACCATATACAGTAAAGTCGCACACCGAATAACAGTGACCTCTTCTACTAATTAACATAACAATGTTAGCTAAGCAGTGACACACACTTTAGTGGCGCCAGCTGTCGTTACAACCAAAATGCAATTGATGCTAAGTTTCAGTTGGAATATTATTTTAAACATTTGCGAAAATTATATATACAATTTCAATAAAATGCATTTAATTTCAGTTCGTGTTCGTGATTTATATTTAAAATTTACGTATTTTGTTCAATAATATTGCCTTTTTTGATGCAAAAATAAGCTTTGCTTAAAATAATCATTAGACACTAAAGTTTGGGAATTGGTTATTTTAGGGGACATTTTTTGTGGGGGGGGGGGGGGGGGGCGACAATTATATAAAAATAAACAAATAATAAGCGTAAATTGTACCTATCAGAAGTTTTCAACTTTCAACTCTTATACATAAAATCCCTAACATATAAATGTGTGTATGTGTGTGTGTGTTTTAGCCATTTGTTCTTGTTGTTACTGCTTAAAAAACTAAGGGTGGGTTGTTTGTTTTAAGGTTATTCAGTTTAAGTTTACGTTTACAATTTGAGGACATTTACACAATTACATTTTGCTTTTTGTTATCGTTTAGATTATAATGCACATTTTTGTTACGTTAATAAAATTCGAACTAAAGCTCTTAATAAATTGAACTAAATCAAACATAATTTTCAATAGATAAACAATAATAAAAACTGATCAAGAAAAATAATAGAAACTTACTTAAAAGTCATAAAAAGTGTCGTTTTTTTAAATGTACATATGTCTGTGTATGTGTGTGTGTGTGTGTGTTATAAGAGTTTGCGTTTGTTTGGGGAGTTTTACATTTAGGTTCTTAGGGTCTATTAAATTAACAAACGAAAATCAACAAAATCAACTTAAAAATGTGTTTCTTTTTTTAAAAATGAAATAAATACCCAGCGTCTTTTATATACAGTTTTAATGCGTTGCCACTTTATGCGTTGGCGTTGCCACCCCCTTTTTTTTTTGTTTTGTTTACAGCATAAGCCGCGAACGCGACTTCTTCAATCGACCCGTTGCACCCCCGAGTCCATCGCCATTCCATGACTTGGATTTGGCACGAAAATGACGATACGCCTCATTGAAGGCTGGCTCCAACATGGGCCGATATGCCTCCGGCTGGCAGAGCTCCGGCTGCGTCTCATAGAACTCTTTGTAGCCATTGTGCAGCAGATAGATCTCTGGATAGTGGAGTGCCGGATAGGCAGTCGTATTGCGTTCCCGATCCAGATTGCGCAAAAAACGTGACATTTTTGGGCCACGCTCCGAGGAGAATTCACAATGGAAGATGATAATGTTGCGCTTGCCGATGGAAATGGCATTTTGCTGCTGTTGCAGCTCAGTCTGCGCTACGCTCAGAAACTCCTCGAGGATCTGATCATGGGTATAGAGATTCTTGGCGCCACGTATGTGGCCCCCTTCGAATTCATAGGGATAACGACAATCGATGATGCGATAGCTTGCCACTTCCTGGTCAAATTCACCGTTCAAAAGACGGGCTACCGTTTGACTGGAAATGGACTTGAGATCCCTGTGGCGGCCCTTCATCAATGGCAGGGCGTAAGTCTTGCTAAAGTCACCAATCAGTTCGGGTTCGTTGCGATTATCGGAGCGGGCCAAAGCGGACATAATCTCTGCATCATTAAGTGACATACATTTGCGCAGTGGCGGCGCATGTGGCAGGGCGGGCATGGGCAGGGCGGGTGTTGTGGCTAGTGGCGTGACGCAATTCTCCTTTTCAACGCAACGGTGACGCTTACTCTGAATTGGGGAACAGCTGGCCGATGCGGGCGGTTCGGGACGCTTGAAGCAATCCCTGGCAGTCTCTGGCGTCTTTGGTTGATGTTGTTGTTGTTGCTGTTGGTGTGTTAGCTGATTGCTATTTGTCTCAGTCATGCTGAGGCATCGTCGCACCGATGGACGACGCATCATCATGGTCAATGCCACCGGAGATTTGGGAGTTTCTTTGATTTGACCGCTAATCAGCGAATTTAAGCCGCTGGGCAGATTAAGAGACGTTGGCTGCTGTTGAATGCCGGCAAACGATTCCATTTCAAAAAGCTCCATGTAGTCATCATCCATGGCCGACTCCATGGAGGAACCAGCGGAGGAGAGGCTATTGAAGATGCGAAAACTGCTAGCAGGCGTTGCTGCTGCAGCTGCGCTTGTCATTGTTGCCAGTTGCTGTTGTTCTTGTTGCAACTTTGTTTGACGCACAATTTGAAAACGCTGTGGTGAACCCTCCGGCGACAGCAAGCCCAACAGTTCCGGGCTAACCGAACGCTGTTGCGGCAATGCGAGAACATCATCATCATAGAATGACAACTCCTCCTCCTCAGCATCCATGGCCAAAACATTGATGTTGGTGTTGGTGCAGGCCAACGCACGACGAACGCGTCGATTTGAACTGTTTTTGTTCAGGCTGCTCGAATTGCTTTAGATAGAAAGAAGAAGAGGGGAAGAACTGGATTAGTCAGCTGTTTTCGTTGTTTACATTTTGGTACAAATGTACCAAAAACTTTACACTTTGGTCTCTATGACTTTTTAATGTAGGCCACCAAAATAATACATATATTTTTAACAAAATCTTAATTTTACAATACAAAAACTTAACATTCTTTTGAGTCATCTTTCAGTTCTTCCTGCTGCTACGGGCTGCCTAAACTGTGTGGGTCATTAAACTCGCAGCTAAAAATATGCGACGGCGGCGGCGGTGGTGGTGTAAAAACAACAACAGCAACAACAACAATAACAAAAAGGAAGATGAGGAGCCGGAGCGCTGAGAGGGGTTGCTACGATCAATTCCAGTTCTCATTCGCTCACTCGCTCTCTCTTGCTCTCGGCCTCTCTTTTAATCGCATGTAACTTTTGTAAATTGGAAATTTGAAATTAGAATTCTTTTTCTTGCTACTGCTGCATATGTACATTTTGCCCTTTTGCGGTACTTTGAGCGGAATTCCCCTTTTGCACTTTCTGCTCGAACTGTTTTCATTTTCAAGGGTCCCAATTACATCTGCAGTCCTCCTCCTCGGACGGCGACGACTTTTGGGACACGCAACGCAGAACAAGAAAAAGAACAAGACAAAAAAAAAAATACTGACTGACTGACAAAACACAGTTGCAAGCTTTTTTTTCTTCTTTTTTTTTGTTATTGTGTTTCGTATTTTGTTGGAGCTGCGCAAACTTCGCGGAAGCCGGTTTAATGAATGAAAAAGCAACAACAACATCAGCTGAGCGCCACACAAAAAAAAAACGTGTCGGTCGCTCGTGTGGAGCGTGCAAAAATAAAAAAGAATAATGAACAACAAAAAATACTCTTACTTTTGTTCAACAGTAAAGCAATCGGCGCAGTCGACGCCAATACGGCGGCGGCTTCTTTGTTGCTTTGCTTCGTTCCGTTGTTCACAGTTGCTTTTGTGTTGTTGTTGTTGCTTTTGTTGCTTGTTCTTCAAGTTCAAGCGCAGAGGCGACTTTGTTGTTGGCAGTTTACTTGCACTTTTATTTTAATTCCCATGCCATTCTCTTCCTACTCACCTCATTTAACATGCTCTATTTGTTAAACTCTTTCTATTTTGTCAGCTTTGAATTAATTACCTGATATTGCAATCCATTGTGCAGTTGTTCTCTTCGGCAATTGTTTCCCACAGCATTTTGTTGGTTTCTGTTTGTTTTGCAAAAAAGTTCCAAATAAACTATTTAACTACACTCGAGGATGTTTTATTCTCGTGATTGTTTTTTTTTTTGCGTTAGGAAAATTGCTAAAACACAATTTTCGCACGTTTCTTTAGCTGGCACATTTACAGTTAATTTTGTTAGTTCGATTTGTTATAGTTTGTTGCGACTTTGCACTTTTTAGTCCTTCGTTGGGTTTGTTGTTGCATTTATGATATATTTCGTTAAAAACTAATATTGCATTTGTTGTTGCATATTTTTGGAGTCCGCTTTAACATTGTTGCTTGGTATTTTGTGAGTTCTTTGTGTGCTGTATTTTGTTTTATATCCAATCGTTTTGAACACACACACACACAAATTTACTGCACTACCGCACGAGAGAGTGAGAGCAGAGCTCGAGGCGCAGATGTTGACACGACGACGAACAGAATACAAATGTGCTGCTCGATTCAAGCGCAGCTGGTTTTAAAGAGCGCCGTTGACGTCGTCGTCGTCGCTGCCGGTGCAACCCCGGCTGCCGACGCTCCGCTGTCGACGTCGCTGCTCTTTTGTGCGAGCAGCACCAAGTATATTGGCAGGAGCAGGAGTTGAAGCAGGAATTGAAGAAATAGCAGCATGAGCAAGAGAGCCAGAGCCAGATCGGGAGTAGGAGCGGGAGCAGGAGCTACATATTGTATGTATTGTACAATTTTCCTTTTCCCATATCCCGATTGCAATAACATAGACAAAAGTGGGATAGAAAAGATCGAAAAAATCTGTGCAGTTGGAGCGAGCAATGCCGTGCCATGGGTAAGTGGCCAGTGCCACTGCGACAGGTAGATCTCAGCTGAAATTTCCCCTACACGATGCGCAGCCAGAGCACGATTGAAGGCGCAAATTTTGGCGCGCGAGCTTTTATAGCGCGAAGCGCGTCGTTCAATCTGATTGTCGAGTGGGACCCGATTGGGGGCCGAATGGAGCCGAAGCAAACGAACAAGCAAAAACACATGTGATTTACGTTGCAATTGAATGGCTGGGACCACAGAGAGCCTGCGACTTCGGACATCGTGAAAAATCTATAAGCAGAATTTAAGAAGCGGACGAAGTTGGAGACGAAGTCGTCGATGGAATCGGCCGTGGCTGTGGCTGTTCGGCATCGATTGTGTCGTTCGCAGGTAATAATGTGAGATCCACGCATTCCACGACGCCTTCCCCGCACGCCCGCTTGTACGCCGTGGCTCAGGGCATCATCAGCAGGTAGTCGTAGTCGCAGTCATATGATCGACACTGCTCTTTTTTGGTGGGGAGGTGGAGCAGGGCGTGGTTCTTTTGTGTTTTGCAGACATAGACGCCAATGTCGTTAAATGAGCAGCGCTTTGTGCATGTGAGAATGCGTGTGTGTGTGTGGGCAGTCGCGGCAAAGTTAAAGCAAAAATCGAGTTACATATGGATATATACATACATTTGTATGTAGGTTTGAGTGTGTTTTTGTGTTGCAGGCCCTGCGGGAGTCGTGTCGTGCATGGCAGGGGAAGCAGAAGGGAAGGAGGGCACCCATTGGTATATGCACCAGTGTAAAGACTTGGCGAATTCCTCAGCAGGCAAATGCACAACAGCAACAAGGCAAAACAACTATATTTGGCGGCAACCACAATGCGACATCATTTTTTTTTTCACAATGCAAATCATATGGCAAAGCAAATGATTTAAGCTTACGTTGTCGGCCAGAGCAAAATTCGCTCAAAGCTAAATGAGCTACGGTTTCATTCTCTTGAATTTGCTATTGGGCTTTTGTGCTGCTGCAGGAAGAGGATCATCTTTTTTTGAAAGAACAAACAACAAATAAAAAAAGGATGCTGAAATCATAAAGTGGTTTTGAACAAGTTAAGAAACATGCAAAGCAAAAACAAAAAACTAAATCTCATTCATAGTGTTACACAGTGGGCTGCAAATGTAAATAACACTATAAAATATAAAATCTAATACTTATGTGACTTCAAAAAATTAATTGCTTTACTGTGTGCTTCTCATTTACTCAGATCTATATTTTCAATTGATTACTATATCAATAAGCATTCGTGAGAAATAATTGGCATACCACGGTGCGGCGACCAAGAAGAAGACTGAACACAAAAAGGGCAAACTGAGAAATCAAAAATATATGCAAAAAAAAGAACAACAAAAACGCACACCGAGTGAATTTGATTGCGAGCAAAGAATAGGCTGCTCACAAATACAAGCACAAATCAAGACAAGACTATGAAATTGCAGTAACAAAGTGAATGGGAATGGAGCACAACAATAGCAGCGGGAGCAGCAGCAACATCAGCAGCAGCATAAACTCCCAAAAAAAAGAACGAAAAACGGAATGAACAACGTGAAGAACTAAATTGTAAATCGAAATTCCAAGAAGTGAGGTTTGAGATTTGGCTGTGTGCTTTTTTTTATATTTTTTTTAAGCGCCTGACGTCGACGGCGACATAAAAAAGTGTGCAAGAAATTGTATATGTACATATATAAAAAGCGTTTGAGATACTTTTACGCGCGCGCGCGAAAGCCAACAAGCTTCTTGGGCGTAGCGGGCTGAGGTTGTACGTGTGTTTGTGAGTGCGGCACTTAGGGCGCTGCTGGGCAAGATGTGCATACAAAAGTTTTGCATGGCAACGTCTAAGAGACGAAGTGAGAGCGAGAGAGAGAAAGAGAGGAGAGACGTGCAATTAGTGTGCAATAAAACGCAAATAGAGGAATTTGATGGATAGGTAAATTATGAGCATTTAATACATTTGCATGCCGACAGCACATACATACATGCATGTACATGTGTGTGGGCTATTGTGTCTACATATAAAACGATGAACAGTGGAAAGAAATAAATGTGTCACGTCCACGCAAAATCTAAATCGCCAAACAACAAAAATGTATCGTGTATTAAAAACGCAACATTAGGATTAGAAATGGATTAAATGGATCTTGTAAATGTAAGTACATTTTTAATGCTTATTACTTTCAAATATGTATGTATTAAATTAAATCTACTGTTCATTGTATTGAATGAATATTTTTTTGACGCCCCCATGGCAGCCAAAGTAATGTCAATTTGAATTGGAGATTGTCAAAGGTGTTGACAGTCGTTGAAGGTGTTTGCACTACACTCAGTATTTGGACTAATCCAACTCTATGTGAGTGATTGATATGTAGGGGAAATCAAGATAAATAGTATATACAATTTGTACATAAGAAGCAGCGTAACATAGACAAATGCTGATCAGAAAGAATGCACACACAAGCATAAAAGAATCCGAAAAAAACAACAACACAGGACAAACAGTTAGAAAAGGATAGGTGCGGGGAATGACCCTCGGTCCCGTTTCAGTTCTCAGGCTCAATCCTGTTCTCTTTTTGCCTGGCTGGCTGCCTGACTGCCTGGCTGCCTGCACTCAATACATATGTTCAGTCAGCTGATTGTGCGGAGCACGAAGGACATGAACACAGCGTAGCAAGAAATTAGTCCTGCTGTTCTTGTGGTATGTGTGTGTCACGAGCAGGAGAGGAACGGGAACGAGGACAACGCGCGCGCAAAATTCCTTAACACGAGCCCAACAACAACAGCATTGAATTTCTGTTTGCGTGTGTGTGTAGAAAAGAGGGGTGGGGGTAGAAGTCATAGCGGGCGCTGAGATTTCTTGCAGTCCAAGATGTGCATGGAGAAGAAAAAGAAGTAGGTGAAGAGCAAAAGAATGAGAGTGCAGAGAGTAAACGCGTTTTGATTTTTGCGCCAAAATAACGTTGTCCCTGTATGAGTGTGTCGGTGTGAGAGCATAATTCGAGTGTGTGCAGGACTAGAGTGCAGACAGCATCGAAATATATACATACATATATTTATATATGTTTATATGCATGTTTGTGTTAAAGGTACATGTGTATTTGTGACTGGGCTGTCTGCGAGCCTGTTTATCTTTGAGTCGCTGTGGCTGCTGCTGCAGTCGCTGCTGTGATTTCTTCCAGTCTTTGTCGCTCCTCTGATTATGTGCATTGTTGTTGTTGTTTTTTGTTAGTTATTTTTGTTGTTATTCGACGTTTGTCTTTTTGCCTTCGCTTTGGCCAGCGCCGCCGCTTTTTGTTGTTGCTATTTTGTTGCCTTCGCCGAGTTCTTGAATTCTCCTTGCGCGCCTTGTCTACAAACGGATTGTGAGAAATATTTTTTCCTTACTTGACTTTTTGCTGCGCTGCGCTGCGCTGCGATGCGTTGTGCGTGTTCCAACGTTCCCCTTTCGTCGTCGAATGTCGCTGTCTTTCTGTCTGTTCATTGGCGACCACCCGATACTTGGTCCCCCGTTGCCCGCATTTACATACATATGTATGTTCCACTTCTACTCACACACGCACATACACACACACACACAGGCACAATCACTAATTGATTCTCTGCATAAATTTTATTTAAAGCTTTAATAAATGTCAAAATAAGCAATTCATTTCGATGTTAGAGAACCTCATTCATTCACTCACACGACCATTCACAGAACATTCACCAAAATGAAGCTTTCTCTCCGGCAATCAATTGCCGGGTTCAGAGTTTAAATGTGCCGCTGTTGAAGCTGTGCTTCTAAAGGCAAAGTAATTTATATACTCGATACATACTACCATTCTCTGCATCCAGAAATCTTGTGTGTCACGTGACAAAGCCTGCACTTTCATTATAAAAGGTGCATACAATTTACATAGATCTATAACTCATCGAATTTCTGTTAATTGTTGATATTTAAGATAATATTGTTATTGGAAATGGATTTAATTGTTATGGAGTCTAAAGTTCAAACTTAGAAATGCCTGGAACAAGCTTTAACATTTACCGTAAGTTTATTGTTATTCCAACACATTACAGCTTTGGCTCTTTGGCACCGGAAACAACACCTGAAATTCTTCATTGTCTGCCTGCATACATATATATGTACATATGTATTTGCATTTCAGCCCCCATTAAAGCGTTACATTGCTCAAAAAAAGAAGAAAAAAAAAAGAAGCAGATAGGTTAGGTTGCCGTTCATTGTTATGATTCTGAGTTCTCTAACGGCCACTGCCAGTGCTCAAAAACTGATAAGCTGAGCTGCTCCCAAGCTCCCCTCTCTCACTCTCTAGCTCTCTCTCCCTCTCTCTCTTTCTCTCTCTGTCAAGTTCCCAAACGACATTTCTTGCATTGTTTGCGCAGCTCTAAACAAATAGGCGTATGGCAGTTATAAGACTGGATACATAGACTATATACATACAAGAAGTTATGTATGTACATACATGTGTGTATGTATTAGTGTGTAGAATAATGATATGGCAGCCTCAGGAGGAAGTACTAATCAACATTGCTCGACTCAGCCGCAGCAGCACAACAAAAGTTGGTATTGTATGTATGTGGGTAAATAGCAACAACAAACTATGGGCTAGTAATGTGGGGGTGTGGGGAAGCTACAGTTTTTTTTCTTTTTTCTTTTTAATGAGCGAACAATGTTCTTGACATGCTTAGATATTTTTTTCCTAATATTTGCTATACCCTTGCTGCGAGTATTATAATAAGAGGTATGGTTAATTTAAAAACATTTATTTTATATTTACCCTTTCCATCTCTTCACTAATATTTTATTAGGATAAATGTACCAAAATTCTTAAGCAAAAGTAAAATTATTTTTAAAATTAGTTTTTCCGGGCTTTTAGAACATAATTTATAAAACGGCGATCAGAAAAATGATGAACTCTTGTAAAGATAATTTTATGTTCCAACTTCTTCTCAATATTTAGATTTAAAAAGTTTCAAGGGTATTAAGTCTTCGTCACAACGAAAATAACTTTTCTATCTCGATGTTTCTTTCTTGATGTTTTCATCATTGCTATGTCGATGATTGGCGCGCTAATTTCGCGCGCATTTCAATTTCAATGCTGATATGCTTGGGGAGCATATTAGTGTCACATTTGGTTGAGGTTAGTGGGCCATAGACTGGGCACAGAGTCAGTCTATAAGGCGATAAGGTTGCTGTTGAGCTGCTTGACATTTGGCTCATCTGTTTGCCATTTTGCATTCCAATTGCAACGTTTACTTAAGTGTTTCCCAGGCCCTGCACCCACCCCCTACGGCTTGAGCTAGTTAGAAATTTGCAGTGTATTAACAATTAGTTTGTGTTTTGCCTGCAATTTTCTATATAATTAGAATAGTGGCATTCGATTCTTGCATTGTCCTGGCTCAAGTGGTTACGCTATTTCGCCTTGTGCTCGGCACATTGCCACTTGTTGGCTTTTGTTTTGTTTTTGCGAACGATTTGGGTCACAATGTGCTGCATATCAAGTGCCGACATTGAAACAATCTTTTGGTTCAATGTATATCGAGGCAGGCAGTGCAAAATTTGTTATTGTCACATGTTGCACAGCATTTTGGTTCCCACACAGCAGGCAATTTAATTTCATTTTTTCCCTTTTTGTTTTTTCGTTTTGTTTGCCTTCAGACTTTTCAAGTGCCTGAATCTTATGATCTTTTTTCATAACGACTTTTTTTGTTTGAAGTAAAATCGTGTTTTACTTATAACTCTTCTTAAAATAGTTTGAATAACCTTGCACTTAAGTTATGTATGAAATTTAAGAAGTTTATTTCGGTTATTTTCATCAAAAGGACAATGAAATTCTTAAAACATTTTTATCCGCCCCAAAACTGTGTCATTATTTAACTACAATATTTGAAAAACTAAGTTTCCTTCTTTTATTCAACAAGTTTCTATAATAAATCTATTACCTCAACTAGTAAAACTTGACTCAAAAACACATTATGCTAATCTTTCGGACAAGATCAATGACTTCTGTCAGTTTTAGCATGGATGACTCCAGGACACCTTTTCTTGATATGAAACGCGCCCTGCGCTTCTATTATTCCCTTGACCAAATGGTCAATGTTTGTGTTTGTTTATATTATATTAATAACAGACACGCGACTGACCCACAAACTGACCACTGGTCAGCCAATTTTTAGTAAAGCACTCGCAGTTTCTTCCTCTTGGGATCGTTTGCTTCTAAGGCAACCACAATATAATAGTGCAGCCAATCTATAGATAGCCTTGGGATATGTAACTCCAAATTAATCAAGCAGAGCCACAACCCTTGCCGGGCGGGCAATCCTTTACCCTTTTGTGTGTATAAACACAGCATGTAATTAATTGATTAAAATTCTTAAGGATAGCATTTCCTTTATTTGGGATTGATGTGCCGATCTTATCGCGTTACATTCGCGGAGCCTTCAACACATTCCGTGGGCAACCCTTTTTGTTTGCCGCTGCATCTATTTGCCTGACCAGATTCGGGACAATGGATTATGTCCGTAGACCGGGCATTTCATTCATACATCTTTTTGAAGCTAATTTGTTCGCTTGTTGATTTTGATCTTCATCTTGACTAACGCGCAGTTTTCTCTTAGAATATTCTTAGAATTCGGACAGCCGAGCCATATTTCATTGACGGCACAACGCAATTTGAAGCAAAACTGAAATCAGTCAAATCAGCTCTGCATATATATAAACCACAGTCGTCAGAGTGCATTTAAAATGATGTCTCTTGGTCCAGCAATTTTTCAATGTCTTTAAGAATTACACAGCACATTAGATGGCATCGATGTGTGCGTTGTCTGCTGTTCCATAATCCCAACTCGCTTTTTTTTTCATTCCCCCACCAACCAAGTTGCCAGCTGCGAAGTTTTCGCACCCCTCGTTTCGTAGATAGGCAAATTTTGCAGGATTCCCATTCTCAGACAGGATAAGATGTTGCCTTGCCTTGAGGGGCCCTACATATATATTCAGGACAGCAATTGCTTTGTTTTACTAAGAACATCAAAGTTATGACAAGATTTTGTCTATCACTGCTCAAGCTGTGCGCTCGTCCTTGTTCTCGCTTCTGATGTCACTTTGGGAGGGTTGGGAGGGATGCAACCGATCAACCGACCGAACGACCTACCAGTCGGATTGGCTGACATTCGAGCGTTGTCTTTAAAATGCATTACGATTGAATTTCAAAAATTTAATCGCATATACAAATTTTATTTATGTGACATGGGTGAATTTTTGTAACCGTGGGATGGAAACTTTTCCGTCAGTCTCGGGGCAACTCTTGTCGATCACAAATGGTCCATGTCAATCCTTAATGCTTTAACAATTTGCAATGAACATATTTTTTTTTAGGAAAAAGGGTGGGGAAATGTAAGGTTAAGTCAAAAATAGAATAAAGTATTATTATATAACCTTCACTATAAATTTTAAGCTGAGATCATTATTTTTTTTTAAAACCATTTTAAATGAGTTATATGAAATATAAAACCTATATCGCATATCTTTGAAGTCTTTCAACAGCAATCAAATGCTTACTTAGAACTTCACTTGCACAAACTCATTAAGAGATTACAATAATCTTAACTAGAAAATCAAGAATACCCACTAAATGCCTAGCAAATTGCACATTCAACACATTGTGGCAACAAACAAAAGGCAAATGACGTATGTAGTTGAATTTTAAGTCAATCGTCAAGAAGTACACTGACAAGTACAACTCAATGTGACGATCCATCATATATATACATATATACTGGCCATATGTGTGCAATATTAATCTGCAAGATGTTGTATGGGCAAAAAAAATGAACAAATGAAGTCATTGTTAGCAGTTGTCAACGCTGACACGCCCGCACCGAGTAGATGGGGGGTAAGGATGGGCGTACTTTATGTACTGCAGAGGAAATATGAAAAACTTTTAAAACTAATTCCCAAATTACCGCTAAAAATGCCTACAAAACAAATATTGGCCAAAAAAGAGTACCAAACAAAAGAGATTGTTGTTGCTGTTGTTGTTGGTCTCCAACCTGTGTGCACGGCTTGGCTCAAAGGAGTGTACGCTGATCCAACCCGTAATTAACTATTCAAACAAAAGACACAAAGGATCAACAATCATCGCACACACACACACACACTCACATAGAATATTATATTTCAAGTCACGTTTGCTGACACAAATCCTTCTTAGGAAAAAGAGGCAATATTTTCTAGTCATCAACACGATCTTCATCTTCATCATCATCATGGCCTTCGCCTTCGTCATTATTGAGCGGAGGCTCGAGTCCGAGCGAACATATTGACAGCCACTGTTAGCCCGTGCATACCAAAGCAGATTGCGCAGATTTTTTTTTTTTTTCGAAAAATGTTAGAAACGACAGCAACAACAACAACAACAACAACAACGATTATGAGTACGTGAGTTTATCTACCTATTGTTTCAGTCGAGCTGCAACCTGTTTCTCTGCATCGTGTAAGGTGTTGCCTTTTCTTGCTTTTTTTCTCTTGATCACACCTATTCCTACTGCGGACTCCCCGTTCCGTCCACGTTCTCAGCGTGTGTATCAGTCCAACAAAGCCTTGACAGCGACCTGGCTCATAATTCACTCACTGCAGGTTTGAATTTCTTTAAAAATAACTTCGTTTGCATGGCATTTCATTACTTTAGTTTTTCTGTTTTTCTGCTTCTTGTTTCTTTTGGTTTTTGTTTTTGTCTGTGTATCTGTCAGATATAGAGATTGCGGAATGCATATAGGCTAGTACTTATTTTTTTTTCTGTGTATGCGACTAGTTTGAGCCACATGTCTAACTCTCGCTTCTTAAGTGCCTGCAATCATAATTTTCTGACAGAGAGCTCTATAAATTGGCTTAATCTTCAAGACGATCGGTTGATGAAACACATTGAACGATCATAACTAAGAAAGTTATATGAAAAAATATTGAACTGAAAGTAAAAGAGAACTGTTAAGTTTTCAGTTTAGCTCTGTTCCATGGTCTTTCTTTGTCCAGCTACTTCCTCTCAACTTAAACAATCCAATACCCCAAGTAGCAAACAGCAATGTTGGAAATAAAGAGATTTCTGAGAAAAAACTGTTAAGCCTTTTTATGATCGTTGGTCAATTCTAAAGAAGGTGTTGAATACTTTTTTGTTTAGTTGCCACATTTTTTAGTTAGGTGAAGAAACATTTATAAACACATATGTGAACTGATTTAATCTAACTATTTTATTGTTTAATTTGTAAAAAGGATGTTGGGTTTTGGAAAAGCATCAGATAAAAGGAAAGGAGGAAATGTAGAAATCATGAAAATGAGATGATGAATGGGAAGGGAGCTTGTTGTCATATGTTCCAATAGATAGTAGGGTTTCTGTAGAAGAAATTTATTAAATCAGAAAGGTATTTCATTTCTGAAGCTTAGATAATATTTTTGTTGTAGTGATTGGATATAGATGAAGTACTTTCAGGAACATTGACATTTTTATAAAAAATCGCTCGCCTGGTTTTCCTTATGACCCTTATATACATAACATGTAAAAGTAATACTTACTTTCATCGCGCTATTCCTTACTCAAATAACTCCTTCAATCATATGCAAAAATAATAAAATACACCTTCACGCCCAACAAAAAATTAATAAATAAGAAAATTGTAGCACATCCTAGTTCCATTCATTTGGCACGTGTGCCGGATATAATTTTCAACAGTTTTCTATACCGAAAGGAAAAACGAGCGGGGCACGTTCAACATACATACAACGATATGAACGGCGCCCGCATGGGCTATATTTGAAATATTTAGCTAAAATTGTTAATATACAGCGTTACAAAAGGACCTTTCAATTGTGAAAGGATGCGATTGTATTTGCATTAACATTGGCATTGTTATGCCGGCATAAGGATATCAACGAGCATTTGTAGAGGGTGTGTGTACGACTGTGTGTGTGTGCGTGAGTATAGATCCTTTTTCAATTGAAATACGCGAAAGTGTGGCGCAGGCGCAATCGCACGTGCGCTTTCAGTCCTGCGGATATCAACAGGGGTGGTTGAGCGCCCCTTTGAAGCGAAATGAAAACAAGTGGACGCCATTTCCGCAAATGGCTTAATTGCCGTGGCTGTTAGTTGCTGATCCTGAGCCTGATGGTGGTGGCACTAGCAAGTACAGTGCGCAACCAGCATTGTCCTGCGCCCAGGATATATTCATTCGCTTAAGCGCCTGTGAGAATCTAACGGCTGGCGGCGCATAGCCAAAAATCCAAAAAGCCAGAGGGTGGTGCTGGTGTCTGGCCGTGTCTGGTGGTAGCTGGTAGTAGCTGGTGGTACATATTTGTCGTTTTGGGGTGGTTCTGCTTACAACCACCAGGATATACATATATATATTTGGCACGGGCCCCTGTAAGTTGTAACAGGCAGGTGCTGATTCTCATTCGACTCTCAGCTCTCATGCTGGTGGCCGACGATTTTGATTCGAGTTTTGTGCCGTTGATGATACCGCTTTGGTGGTGTTCCTATTTAAGTGATGCTGCTGCCGCTATTGCTTGCTTATGTTGTTGTTGTTGTTGTTATAGTCCTTGTTGCTTTTGTGTACGGGCTGCAGCTGTCTGTGCACAGTCAATGACCCGCTAGCTTAATCAATGCACAATGTCCCTGATTACATGGGTGACATAAATCATATAACGGGGCACGGCACGAGCCTGACAAAACAGCAGCTGCAAAAGCTTTTATACTAGAATTTTTGCGGTTACTTACACGATTTAACATATTGTAGTTGTAAAAAAGTTGACATAAATTAAGGAAAACTAGGCTAAAGGATATCTCCCAGTTACAAAATTAAGTCTTCTAACTTCTGTGGTTTTTTGTTTGAAGATATTTTCCGATCGGAAACTTTAATTTTTCTCTTACATCTTCTATAGTCTATAAACTCGTAAGGCGAAGTATTCCGCCACGAATTAGTGACAAATCTATAAAAATTACCTCTTAAATTAATAATATTTAATAAATTATACGTTTCTTGCCCATTTCGCTCACTTCTATCCGAGTCCAAACAAACTCGATACGCAGCTGTGGCTTTCGATTTTTCACTCCGATCAAAACGTTATTCCTTACGATTCCGAAGAGCATTTGATGGCCAGCAGGCGGCGACAATAGGCAAATTTGTGCAACAGCACCGCAAGCGATTGACCGCATTGGCATTGTTGGACACACCGGGCCTGGGGCGGCACGAGACAAGAAAGTATACCTAAATTTTCCTGCAAAAATCATATAAATTACCGGGCAGGACATTAACCAAGGAGCTGCAATCATTGCGCAATGTGTGTGTGCAAAATTGTCGAAAGAACAAAATCAAGAAATCAACAATGCGCGACAACAAAGAAAATCAGTGCAACACCGGGCCCTGTACTCAGTCCCGCTTTACGATCCTGCTGCTGCCATTATTCTTCCGGCGCACACTCATTGTTTTCTTCAGTGCAAAGCAGGGCAACACTTACAGCAGCATTGGCAGCAGCAGTAGAGGGACTCGCTTCCTTGTTCCTTCTTCCGTTGTCGTCGTGTCGCCAAAATGCAATCATTGTAATCGATTTTGCACAATTTCCAATGCGCTACGAACTCAAGACGTTTACTCTTGCTGCTTGTTTTAGGGGTAGCTTCTGCTGCCACCTGGTATATATATGAACATATATTTATATATATATATTTCATCCCCCTTCGTTCATGCCACAGCTGATCATACTACTACCTTGAGCACTCATAGCTCGTGCCAAAGCGCGCGGGGTTTTTCTTAAAGAAAAACTGTAACAGCAAACCTAGCTAAATGCAGCAAATAATGAGGCCAGCTCTTCTTCTGTCTAGGTCCAAGCAGCCGGCGCTATTGCCGCCGCCGCCACCACCACCACCATCACCACCGCCAACGTTGCCTCTGACTCTCGACACCTTCAACATCGCTTGGCACAAGCCAAAAACCTAGAGAAGGTAAACATCTGTCCCATATTTTGTGCCGTTTTAATGCGACACATTTGGCTTTGGGACTGGGGCAACCAACAATAACAAACCTTATCGCTGACTGACAAATTTGGTAAGTGCGCTAAATGCTTTGGGATCAGCAAAAATAAGGGGTTCTTTCTGCTAAATGCTCCCCAATGTTATTTTATAGCTTACCAATATTTGTGCCAAGTGCAGTGTTATTTAATTAACTGACCTGGGCTAAGGGTTGGTAACTAGCTCCACATTCGAAGTAGTTTTCGAAAACTTGAAATGCCGATTGAACTTACTTTTGTTTTGTCATTGATCGGAGGTTTTGCATAATTGTCTTTAATTTGAAAATATGTTTCACTTCATTTCATAAACACTTAATGGGGCTCAAGGTGAAAAGGTTTCTAGCTAATAACTTCAGTGCACTTCGTATGCAAATGAAGTTCCCCTTAGAATTGAAAACATCTATAAATATTATGAGTCAAAGGCAGCAGTTGTTTTTGCTGAGTATAGAAAGAGGATTGTCAAGCAGTTTTGAAACTTTTATTTGCTCGCATTACATAAAGTTTATAGATATTTTCATAGGATCAAATTCTAATCATTCATTTCAGCAACTTCCTCTTCAGACGGTGGCTTAACAAAAACGATATTTTTATTGCGCAACTTTTTCAAACGCTTTTCGATCTCGATAAACTTATCATCCAGTGTTGCATCGCGATTTCCAATACGAATAAATCGAAGTGCATGCAGCAAATCTGACATGGGCAGATTATTTTCCTTGATGAACTTCAATGCCTCTTCGGTCTCGGTATCTGTATAGGTTGCTTCAACCTCCGGTTCATACGAATATGACTCATCGTCAGACATAGCGCTTGGTTATTAAATGCTTTCAGCTAATTTTCAATGTGTTCTGTTGTTGTTCTAATATGATTTAGTGAATAAAACTATTTAAAGTAGCTTTAACAGTGCACGCCTACTTAATAGAATTTTCTGATACAATTGAAAATATAGAATAAGATTCTTGTTAAAGTATCGAAATGCTTACTTATCCTGAGTTATATATATATATATTTCTTAAAGCCCAGTTTTAATATCTACCCTTTTATTACCTTCTAGTAATACATGGCACATGCTGAGGAAGTTCAACGAACTGTTTGTGTTGTTTTTTTTTATAGTTTTTTATTTACATTCTCAAGATAGTAACAAAGATATCAACATTACTATTTATCTATGTGCCCCACATCCTATGGGTATGCATTTGATATGATAATGTATGGAATTCTTCCTCCCTCTAACGGAACTCGCGTTTCAACAGCCATATTAATAACATTGGGGTCATTGTCACGGCATGACGGCTTCTTCTTCTTTCGTTTATTTATATAATACTGGCAACTGTCTGCTGCTTGCACTTTTGGGTGCTGGCTTAGAAACTCCCTATGAATAATGCACTTCAATGTTGCATGATGTTGTTGTTGTTTTTGTTGTGTGCAGTGGTATTAGTCGATTGATCGGGTGGTGGTGTTGGTGGTGCTTTACTTCTAGTACATATACGAATGCTTGAGCACAAAGTTGAACCCTCCTTTGGCCAGCCAGCCAGTCAGCCCAGGCAGCTGCTTAATAGCAGCTCGGCAGACTTTGGAGAGTTTTTCCTGCTCCTCGCCACGTTTCATTAAATTTTTGCTTCATTTCAAATGCGATTGCATGCGACTGTGTGTGTGTGTGTGTGTGCCAGCCAAGGAGCAGGATTACTTATGGGCGATCGAGGTGGCATATGCGTTTTCTTGGCGCGAGCTACATGCGGCAAATGCACACGCAAGGAAACAAGAAGACGAAAAAAAAAAAAAAAACAACAAGGACGTAAGGACGCAAGAAAACAGGCAAAGCAAGCAAAGCGAGAAGGCAATGGTAATGGCATTGGCAATGCCAATGGGCAATACAAAAACACAAACAGGGAGAATAATGGGAAGTTGGCTATGGGTAGCAACTAAATTGGGGTGACGATGACGTCCTCATCCTCCAGGAAGGTGATGCCAAAGCAGTCGGAGCAGCAGCAGCAGCAGCCTGTGGTGCTTTTTATTAAACTGTAGAAATGCGCGCAAATGCAAAAATCTCAAAAAAATCTTTTAAAAAAACAACCAAAGTTGAGCAGCAAGAAAAATTGATAAGCAGTCAAAAACTGCAAGAATGGCTCAATATGCAATTGTATGTGTGTGTGCAAAAAAGTGCGCTTTACACTTACACACATTCAGTCATGCTTGCACACATGCACACACACAAGGCGCTATCAATAAATTTCAGGACTTCGGGCGAGGTTCCTTGGGGGGCAGCAACCTCAGTTTAGCTCAGACTTTCTTGAGTCGCTTAATGTCGCAGCTGCTGCTGCATTTCTTGCTTGCACTCTGCAAATTGTTTTTGTTGTTGCTTGCTTGTTGTGTTGCCAGGACAAGAATTTCGAAAATTATGAAGCTGCAACAGTGCCGGCTGCTTGTCATTGATAATCTAGCGAGTCCTTGTGGCCCGTGCGCTACAAAATATCATTTATAAACTGCAACTGACTTCTCCCCAGTTTGTTTTTCTGTTGACTTTCCTACTCTCTCTCCCTCTCTCTCCCTTTCTCTCTGAAGATTTGCAGGGGCGTTTGTGCACATATTGTGACGTGTCACGCCCCGAAGAATGGCAAAGAATGTCGCCTGGCATTGACCATCAATAGCAGCTAATTATTTTGGCATTGTTCATGGGGTTTCGCAGGCTGGTCCTTGGAGCAGACGTTTTAGCCAGGCGGGAGATCAATTAGGAAAGTGTGATTGAAGGGAAATTCCAAGGCTCGAAAATAGGTTCAAAATAATCTACGAGCTCATTCAGTTTACTTAGTCGTTGGTTAATTTAACTTATGCACTGCTAGTTTTGGATAGTTCATTTTCCTTTGAATATGTTCAGGTTATTCAAATTTTAGCCCAGCAGGTTAATCGCATTAATAACTTGCCAACAAATAAGTTTTTATTATAGAAATCACAGCAGCCGCCCTTAATAAGCCAAAGAATAGGCCGCCCGCTAACATGCCAACACTTTTCAAGCTTAACAATGAGCTTGCCTAATCAAAGCATCAAAGTTGGCCTGTCAGAACCTATTAGGAACTTTCTATTAACCCCAAATTTCAAATTGAAAATGCAAATCGGCGTAAAACTTCAAACCAATTAACTGCTACCAAGTAAGCAACTTAAAACGCCTTAAGGGCATTGAGCTCAACATGAGCCAAAAATCTGAATGTGAAAGGGAAATAGAGCAGCTTTCACAACGGGATCCCCGGAACTTAGAGCAGCATCGAGAAAATTCATGGCACACGCGGCATTCAGCGCCAACGAAACGGAAAATGCAAACGCGATAAGGAAAATGGTGAAAATGCAAATGGGCTTTGCGAAAAATCGAATTGGGCTTAAAATCGAAAACAGACAGGGTAACCCTTTAGCTCATTAGTGCATTTATTGATCAACGGCAGGAGGCAATCAAATTCACATTTCGCAACATTGACATGACAATGCACCACACACAGATCTCAAGATGTGGCTGGCCGAGGTTGAGGCAACGAAGCGTTGCTAACTGTTGCGGCGCAGTTACCAAATCGATCGTTCGATCGACCTCGAACCCAAAAAACGAACCCAATCCCCAGACCCTATCAATGCTCAGGCGAGAAATCGACTTGAGTTCAGCCAAACCAGCTGAGGCACAGCTGAACAATTTTCGCAATGAGCGCGCGCGCTAAAAAATGCAATTAAATCCCTTTGGTTTACCCCCTACTCCCCTGTTTGCTTCGTTTTTTTTGCTCCTTTACTTCCTATACCCGTTCTAAAAAATGAACTTATTCATGCATACATACAAGCATGTATGTTTGGTGCCTAGAGGAAGAGGAGATTTGTTGCAAACGTCTTTTGGTTTGTTACCCTACTTGCCCAGACTACAATATTTCTTTACCCTTTTCTGTGTGTGTGTGTGTGTCTGTGTGGAACTCTCCGGGTGTGGCAAGGTTGAGTAAGGTAGGATAAGGTTGGATAAGGTAGGGTAAGGTTCGTTCAATCAGGTTCGGGTTGCTGTGCAATGTGTCATGGGGTTTGTGTTTGTGTTTTTCTGCAATTGATTTGCGGAGAAAGCATCGATTGTAGGGTAATTGTGCAAAAATTGGTAAAAGTCACAGGAGATGCCAGTGAATGTCAAAATGGGCGTGGCACACCATCTTTGTGCAGTGCCACAAGGACAGGGGGTGGAGGTTAACACTACCGATTCGCATAATGATAAACATGCATTCTGAACACTAAGAATTTCTTATTTTCTTTATGATTGCCCTTCAGTGTCACTGAAAAATCGGCATTAATTCGGCTTCAATGGAATCAGAGAGCAACGCCCTATTAATGGATTAAACTTAAGTGCATTGTGCAAGTTTTCTATCGATACGAAAAAGTAACGGTTTTACATTTGTGGTAGAATGCAATCGTACAATGACTTTTCGACTAAAGGGCAATTTAAGATATGGCTTTTAGAAATATATGAAAAAAATGATATATGATTGGGATGTTTTTTCTTACTTTTTTGAAAAATTCAATGATAATTTATAATTGTAAGCTACCGTTTTGTACCTATTAAAGTAACCCTGCCTTTTGGATCACCTGCCTATTACGTTGTTTCTCAAGTCTAATAGAACTTACTCCTAAATTTGTCCCACGATTACTCAAACTTAAAGACAATCCCCTAACTAAACCGTAGCCATATCTGGGCACTTCTACAAACGCTCCCATGACTATCAGCAGAAACCTTTCAAAATCCCACGACAAAAACCAAAAAAAAAAGTGAAACTGTAACATTCTCCCCCTGCCCATAGGGTCGCACATGCACCCAAGAAAAGCTGTGCAGCTGCTACAGTTTTTTCCTTTAGCTAGCTATTTATTTAATTACCAGATATTTATTGAACATACATTACGGGTAATGTTGAGTCGCATTCCCATGCACCCTGTCATCCTTGAAAGGGGAAGCATGTAGGTTTCCCGAGTGCGTCACAAATTTTGCAATTTGCTTGAAGCTGCTGCAGTAGCAGCAACAAAAAACAACAACAACAACGATAATGTAGACAATTTCGCATACCTTTCACGTAATAGCAAACCCGGCCATAACTCAACCTCAGCAGCCTAAGATTAGGTAAGCCCACTGCGAGCTGCTTAAGATATTTTTGGGGTGCAATTTCGTATCCTTCGATCATTGATTTCCCATCGATTCATTGGTGGCACCCTTCGTTTTGCATTTGCCTTCATTAAACATTTTTGGCACGTCGACTCACAATTTTCATATGGATTGCGTTGAATTTACTTCGATTTTCGCATACCTTGGCTAAATAATTTATTGCGTTTCTTGATTTCGATATCTTCGATTTGTCTGCCTCGCAATTTACTATTTGAATTTGAGGCGCTTGTTTTGCTTGAATAAAGATTTTAATGAGCTGTGTTTGTGGGGTTGATCAGAGGGTTTGATGTGGGATTGAGCATATGCATTATTGTCTCAGTTAAAAAATATGCATGAAGAGGGACATTTTGAAAAAAAAAATAAAACTACGTCTTTGGTTTAAGGACTATTTCGTGCGACGAATACAAAAAATAGACAGTCAAGATGTCCTCAAACCTTGTCATCTATGAGTTTTACTAAATGAGCTAAGGATCCCAATCTGTATCCATTTTTTTGTTCCTTGCAATCATACTATACCTGAATTATACTTTATATGAATCAAATGTCTTTAAAAAATATAAGAAATTATTTTTGTTTTTTATTTTTCACATAAACTTCAAATGATATTTATACTACGCATTAAATTAAAATATTATTCAAAGCTTCAGAAAAATATGTCTTAAATTGAGTGTTATAAGCTGTTTTTTTTTGTGTTAAACTTTCTTTGTTGCCCCAGGCATTTTAAAAACACATTCAAATTCAAATACTTTTTACAAAAAAAAAAAAAACAGAAAATTTTTTTTTCTATTGAGGACTTTTTGCTGTCTAACACGCTTTTGCCATCCAAATAAAGCATTTTGTTAAGCTAATTTTTATCCCATTGCGAACAAAACATTTTCAAACCCAGACGTTGGTTTTTTGTTGTCATTTTTTGTTGATTTCTATTTTTTTTTTGTAGTTACATGTCTCGTGTAAGGAAAACTGCCGCCTCAGGCGTTTGCCATTGATAGTCCCCGTGTAACAATGACACCAAAAAAAGCAGTCAAAATTATGTTATAAATTATAAGAAAAAAGGGTAAAATCATGTTGAAAATTTCAAGTGTTTTGTAATAAAGCGCAGTTGCTGCATGAAGTAGAACGAAACCCAACAACCCCTTACATATCTTAAGATACTAAAAAAAAATTGAAAAATGAAAAAAACCATACAATGAATGTCAAAAAAGCGAAAAAGAAATAAGTTCGCTTCATTATTTGCTTGTTTTTTCTGTGCTCTTTGTTGTTGTTGTTTGTCCTATTGTGTGCAACGTCATGAGCATGATACCCCAAAAAAAAGTAGCTGAATATCCAACCCAAGCCAATCCAAAACCTAAACCCAAAAGCAAACCAAAACTACAAATTGCGAATGCAACGAAGCGGCTGCAATCCAAACGAAAACATAAAAGCTATCAAAGAGTTGAGAAAAGTACACACACAACCTGGCACAGTCAGTCACTACAGCCAGGCCACCCGGTACCACCCCTTGACAGCGACACCCTGCTCTGCTCAGTACTGGTTGTCCGTTTGATATGATCTGCGTCCTCGCCAGAAATAGCACCATCTAGAGGCAGCCGGCGCTGGCACTGAGTAGCTAAGTAAACCAAAAGATTTCACACGCCGCGTCACTAGAATTTGTTGTTGTTTTTTTTTTCGTTCTTCTCTTTTTTGCTGTCACCCCTGAGCTGAGTTGGGAGGGGTCGTGTCGGGTCGGGTTTGGGTCGGTTGTAGATGGATGGGTAACGTTGCATTTTTTACTTGACGCCTTGGTACAAAAAAAAACATCACGACGCTGCATAATAATTACTAACTCTATACCCTTATCAGGCGCTATGAAGAGGCGTAGAGTGCGAAAAATCGCTTGGAAAAATCGCATTTGAATATGTTGCGTTTGGGAAAAACACCCAGACCAGATCAGACCAGCTCGAACCGAAATTAATGAATATTTTACAATACTTTATGAGCCATGCTTAAAAGGCGCAAACGCAACCCAAGCGATTGCCTGCACTCAAAATTTGCATAGTCGTTAAATACTAGTAGAAAGAAGGGAAACAAGTTTTGATTGGAGACATCTGTTTGTAGTATCATTGAATTCCTGCTCCATAGAACATTAGCCACCTGTGCTGACACTTCAGTTCAAAAGCGACATCCTTAAAACGCAATTAAAACCATGTGGAGATATCACTTGTTCCATGGGAAGATAGTGCGCAGCTCTAATGCTTACACTCAGAAAAAAGTGATATTCATACCATTACAAAGATTCTAACATTTTGTTATTTAAATTTAAAGAAAACTTTTTTTTTGAATATTCATAAATAAGAATACCTCATCGCTTAAGTATAAAAAAAATGCTTTTATATTCGGTTAAAGTTTCCTTTCATTTAATTATGTACTAATAAGTTTAAGTATTTCAAGCTAGTTATTATTTTTTAAGATATTATCAGGATTGAATTTAGGTATTAACTTGGAGTTTAAGTATATGGCAGCTGTTTGATTAAATTATTTCTGATTGATTGATTAAAAAAACTTTTCAACTAATAAGGCTCTGGACATGTTTGAAAAAATAAAGTTTATATTTAAATTATAATTAAAAATAAACATAAGATTAAATTGGCCTTAAGCTTAATGAATAAAAGGTTCTAATGGATCGAATATGAACCACAGTCGTAATCAAGGCACGAAGATTAAATTTTTCTTAGTGTATTGACAAAAGCAGGTTGTGATTAATCATCGGAAATGCCTGTCGCTATATTACGTGCCGCTAACCCATTTACAGCAGCTCGTAAATAATAGTATACGAATTGTTCTCATTATTTTGGCCCACCCCTATAATATAATCGATAGACAGAAACACACAGCACAACGTATATAAAAGCGAGGGAGGCTGGGGCAACAAAACAATTAGAATGCCAAACAAACATCAAGCTCGGCGATCTTAAGTGCTCATAGAGCTATCGGATTTCTCAAGTACTCAAAAACATATTTATGCATGTATGTATGTATGTATGTTTTCCAAAAAGTTCTTGTACTGCTGCTCCCCTTTGACAACTTCATCACTGAGCTGCTCTGAGGTTAAGCTCGATGCGCAGTTGCGACCGTTATAGACTTTTTATTTCCATTCCATAGGAATTTTTTCTGTTGTTGGGGGTTCGTTGTACTCTCTCAATTTCTCATTCTTTGCTTGGCCTCATTTTGCTCTAGATTCTATAATTTTTTGGATTTTTGAACGTCATAAATTGAAATTTATGCTGGATCATTTAATAGATTTTGTCTTATATATAGATATTTAAATTCGTTTCGCTTCTTAATGATTTAGTCTAATTAGCTTGCAATATATGCGACGCTGCGTGCCACACAGGCGCCTCGAGGTTTTACACAAGTACATATGTATGTATGCATATAAATTTATTATGTTTGTTAAAAGTGTTGGGGTGTCGTGTTGTTTTCTTTCTTTCGGACGAGTGCTGAGCGCGTTTTATGATTAAGATCTTCAAGTAGAAGACTCATATTGTGGCAAAGAAGCGGGCGTAACGACAAAGAATAAGGGAGCAGTACTCAAAGTGGGCTGCTTGTGAGATCATCACGAGTTGAATGGGTAACAAACAAAAAGGGATTGGCTAATTGATACATAAGCGTTATAAGAAGCATGAGAAACTTACATTAAGAAAGTGCTTCTTAGATCGGAACTTGTTGTTTTTATGGGGGTTGTGCTTGATTGGCAAAACTATCTTAACAAGATGTTGCATATTATTGAAGTTAAGTTAAATAAGAAACAGAAACAAAGTTTCGTCTTTCACATTTCTTTCCGTTATTTTCAACTGTCGTAAAATTGCAGATAGTCCCAAACAAAAAAAAAATATATGAGAAGAAGTCATAAACATTTGCCATTTGTCTGAGCTCACACGCTTGTCATTGTTCGGGCCAGAACAAATGCGTCAAACCGTTATCCCCGTTAAGCTAACAATCTATATTTGTTTCCATTTTATAGTTCTTTCTGTAACAAACGATTTTGTTTTTATGCCCAAAAAAAGCCAGCCCTTTTTTGGGACATCCTCACAATGGAAGCATCCCGCCTTTTACATCAAAAAGTTGAGACAACTTTCGTTGATGCTTTGAAAGCTGTAGCGACCTTTGACCCGGTTTTCTGGCCAACGTTTGACATGTGCATGTAAATGTGCGCGTAATTCCCATAAAGCAGCTTAAGACACTTCCGTTTGCATTATTTTTTTGTGTCTGAATGCAAATTGAAGTTGTCGCTTTTCCGGGACAAAACACCTCAAAAAGCGCACCAAAATGCTCTAATGATCAGCGAGGTTGGGTTGGGTTTGGCTTGAGTTGAGTTGTAGAAATAAACATATCCCAAACGCTGAAAGAGGGTAAAGGGGTAAACTCTAATTTACATGCTGAATGGATAAGGGAAACTGGACCATGGCATGTCCCATACTCGATTGGCAACATTTGATTGCCCGTGAAGGGGTTGCAACGTATAAATTTACGAGCTGGGAAAAGATGTTGAGGCAGCATCAGCATCATCTTGTGCAGCATCTGACCGCGCGGGTCATGGTCATAGATGCGGCTAATGACCGTGCACAAAGGATGCAATGGACAGGCAGGACACTCGCGATTAGCGCACACAATGCAATCAAATAGCCATGAAGAAAGCGCGGACCCTTAGATTCAACATTTAGCATCATTTGCATGTGAAATCAGCTAAGGATCAGTCTTTCTTTTGGAGTAGTTCGCGGTTCGCTTCTGCCCTCTTTGTGGACACATATTTTGGACATTTTTATTTTCATTTGTGATTTACGCGGATTAAACCCTTGGGCCAACCGCTGGAGGCTGCGTCGTCATTAGCCCGGCTACTTGACCTATTTTGCCAACTTTGTTTTCGGCGCAGCTATAAATGTCAGTGACGTCATTAAAGTTTAATAATTTATGAAAAGCCGCCAGAGGCTGTGAAGAAGCGAGAAAGCGAGTTGTATTCTTTTTCTGGTTTTTTATTTTTTCTGTAATTTAATTTTCCCAAGTGTTTATTTCATCTTATTTTTGTTTGGGCGGTCGTTGACTGTAATTACCAAAAAATTAGTTTGATTTTCATTTCAAGTTTTTCAAGATTTCGTGTTTTTGAAGAGTGTTTTGAGCACGCGCCACAGCCGGATATTGTTTTTCTCTCCTTCAAACTCCCCTGTGCATCAATCTGATCTATTTTTAGAGACAAGGCGAGAGTGTGTAAAGAGTGCGGGGGCGTTGTAACGAATTGTGGCAGTTTTGTCAGCGCCTGTGGTTTGTTTTTGTTGAAAATTGGGGAGCTCTGCCCATCAACAGTCACTTATTTCAAGCCAAGTGAGTGACAGCTGCCGTAAAGTACACGCACAAACACAGTAGCAATGTAATGCGGTTTTATTTTTGTTAAATTTCATTTAGAGAAATGCGTGCGGCCGGCTGAATGAAAGGAATTGTTGAATATAACGGCTTTCCAAAGAAAAAAATACTGCGTGCATTTTGGCCATTTAAATGCATTTCAAACTCAATTAGCGATCATTAGCAAATAACTTATCTGGACTAAGCGGCAAAAAATCACTTAAAAAGCATGCCAAATGTACTTGAAGAGATGTAAGGGTGTTCTAGTTGGAAAGACGTTGACTATAAGAT
Source organism: Scaptomyza flava (assembly GCA_030179655.1). NCBI lineage: Eukaryota > Metazoa > Arthropoda > Insecta > Diptera > Drosophilidae > Scaptomyza > Scaptomyza flava. Next base: position 12,312,116 of record JARNME010000012.1, read on the forward strand.
ACCCTGTACACAATAAAAAAGTATAAGCTGTTCGTAGAACCTTGCTCTTAAGATGTGCACAATTATCGAAAATCGATATTTATCGATTTTTCGTACACACTTTTAGGATGGTCAACAGAGTCGCAATCTTTGTCTTTGAATTGTGTAATATGTTAGCTGTTACAAATGTCTTCAAAAACGAAATCGATACTTATCGATATTTTTTCAAATTGGCAAAAGCCAATTTCTAAAGCATAAACTAAAGCAACAAGCTTACAAATTTTTTAGCTCAACTTCTGTTTAACTTCTGTAAAGAGTTATAGAGTATAATGAGCAAGTGGTTAAGAAGAAGCATCTACAAACCTAACACGCACTACTCATCAAAGGCAAAAGCAGCCAAAGGGGGTAGGCGTACAGTGAGTTAAACGGAAATGAACATTGACAACGACAATTGCTTGTTATTTGCAAAGCGAAAAAGAAATTCCAGTGCTTCATCAAAAAGAGAAGAGATGAGAAGAAACCCAAAGCCTTGGAACACACAGTTCCCTCACAAATTTGCCAGCGACTCACGACAAGGCCTTTGGGGCAGAAAAAGAAGCATCAATGTTGTTGTCGTTGTTGTTGTTGTGTCGGTGCCGGGGACGTAATTATAATTATGAGCGAAGCGGGGCAGCATCATTACTGCCATACGAGTCTCAATTCGGAGCTCATCATTGCCCATGATTATCGGGCCGGAGAACGACATCATCAGCAGCCGCACCAGCGGCGCGAATTGGTGCGAAACGCACTTTGACTTCGGACAGCAAAATGCTTTTTGCTTTACAAAGCGGCAAAGAAGAAGCGAGAGGTACAGAGAGAGAGAGACAGAGAGGCAGAGAAGGAGACTGGGAGCTGCATTGGATTGGCATCATGCGATACATCGTCAGATTCACAACCCTACACCCTTTGGCAATGCACACACAGCTGTGTGTCCAGTTCAGAATCGGAATCTTTGCATGCTTTGCCGCAAGACGAGATCGAGACGGCTTAGAAACAGTGTATATTGATTGGGTGTTTGTAGAAGGGAGCCTTAACACGCAAGAGTAAGGTATAAGTTTCTTAAAAAGCTGAGATTCGGAATAAAAATAATTAATTAATTTAACCCCCAAAAATATATGTTACAATACATAGACAAGAACTTTAGATGCTCACGATAGATAAGCATTTGAAAGTAGCTTAAAGCTTGTGAAGTTATATCTTGACGAATCTTGAACATTTCAAAAGATCTGATTTTTCCCTCAAAATATTATTATTAAATTTATATGTTTTACAAGGTATTTTAGAGGTCGGTTGTTACAAGTTGAAGTTCCTGTTCGTATTATTTTGCTTTGCCTTTGTTTGTAATGCAATTTTCAAAGCGCGAGAATTACGGCGAAACAAAACAATGAAAATCGCCTTCTCGACTTGACTTTGTCGTCATTGCGTCGTCGTCGTCGTCGTCGTCGTGGTCTCCATTGAGATCTTGGAGAAGTTTCGTATTTGCAATGAGTCTGCGTCTTGACTTGGCACTGGCGTCTTCTCGTTGACCCCCCTTGGAGGGGCGCCTTCGACTGAAGTCGGGAACTCGGAGCTTAAATCCGAGTTGGAGTTTGTGGGATGCTGTGCAAAGACTTCAATTTCAATTTAAATGAAAACAAACTGTAGGCACTTTGTATTTATGTATTTTGCGGCATTCATTCAGCTTGTTTGCATCTGTAATGCTTCGTGACTTTCGAGTGTACTTAAAGATACAGATGGATGGACATCATGTTTGTATGTACTTATTTACTACGTGTGCGATGCAGTTACAGATACAAATGCAGTATACATAGTATACGAGTATATAGTAGTTTGTTTTTAAGATTGCGCGATATGCCTAAGTGTCATATGGTGTTAAATACTGACATGGTATGTCTTAGTTGAGCCCATGACCTTTGAGACAGTGTTAATTGGTTATTATGATAGCCATTAAGCATGCAGAGAAGTCTTTTATCTTGCATATCTTGTAGGAAACAAATTATCTTTTTAATTAGAAAATCTTTTTATACTGAAGTTGGTTATCAAAAGTGTAAAATAGTAAAACTTTTTGTTCAACTGTTTTTCATTGACCTTTCCTACCTTTAAACGATAGCTTAATCAGTTTTATATGTACTTATATTTATATATATAAAACTCATTCATTACAATTCGTATCGGTTTGTTACTTAATCTTAGCTTCTTATCACACTTTCAATTATTATTTTTTTCTATAAATTTGCTTAATGTACTTTATGAATAAATTAAAAATAAATAATTCGTGAAAATAAAAAAAGAACCGTTTTGCTGATAACACCGAAACCTTTTATGCCATTTCATTGCCTGGACAATTGCTGTTATTTGAATTAAGTCACAATCGACCATATCAGCAATAGTTGCCACGAGGCCACCCAAGCAACACAGATGGCTATTGTAAGCTAACAGCACAGCAAAAAACGGCTATGCTCCTAAATTTCATGCCACATACGAAAAAATAAACAATTATGTAAATGAATTTCTAAATAAAGAAACGAAAACAAGTTGCAGGGACTGGCAGGACATAAAGTGTGAACGCGAACAAAATACAAAAACTATTATTTTGCACGCCTTTTTCCAGTTAAACAATTGTTTGCTATCGTTGCGTCTAAGTGCGTTCCACGAAATCCAGCACTGGAATTTACCCCAAGCTGTGAAACAGCAACAACTTCTCAACAAGTCTCCAAGTTCTCTACTCAGTTCTCAACATTTGCACAGACTGAGAAACCAGCTGACAAACGGAAACGCTCAGCGCCGTCAGTCATATGTGCCAAGTTATTTTGAATATGCAAAAAATATGGCAAAAAAAAAAAAAACAACAAATCGATAGCAAGCAAACACACACATTCATACAAACATACATACAACATGCAAAAGAGGCTGAAGATTGCTCCATTATGGAGATGCTTACTGTTTGTTGTTGTTGTTGCTGCCGCTCTTGCTGTTACTTTGTTGTAGAACATACAAAAAAAAGAGCGCCAAAACGAAATGAAATGGAATGAAACGGGGTATGCTAAAGGCATGGACCAAGGGCTCAATGTCCACACAGACGACGACAACGGTTACGACAAAGCCAACAAGTCGAGCAGCCCAAACGAGCGGAGAGAAACGAATCGCATATTTAAAGATCATAAAACAACAACATTAACTGATCTATAGACACAAACTCAGACGAGTGCAAGAGGGAGAGAGCGAGAGCGAGAGAGGTAGATAGCTGCCTAGTGATCTTCACATGCGAGTGTGAAATTGTCAAGTTGTTTAAAGTTTACGCAGCATAATTAAATATTTGCCAATCGGCGTTTATAGATGTTGTTGCTACATTGCCTGCCAACACTGCCGGCTGGCATCAGTCTTTGGGATTTGTCGGATTTGCGCGGTTTTTTATTTTATTTTTTTAATTTTTCTAAGTTTTTACTGTAGCAACAATAGGCAACTGTTGTTGCCGTGGGAATATTCTAAGCGCGTGATTTTTTTGTTGGTTTTTTCTTTTGTCTTTGCAAAACCCTAAAAGCCACTTGGGCTCCAGCCGGAGACCTAGTTCATAATCAGATGATGATGTTTATTAGTGTTGACAACAATTTTGGAGGAGTTTTAGACAAGGGTTTCGCCAGCTGGACCCCCACGTTAATATTGATTTTAGATACTCTAGCAGAGTTCAATATAAATTCGCTATGAAACATGTCACGAGTGAGATGCAGTAGGGGTAATAATGGTTAACTTCAAATAAAAACTAATTATTGCGAAAGATAATACGAACGAATTAAAATAAAATCCACGTCATAATACTCACAATTTCGCTAGAGTATTTAACTTTCATCACCACTCATTGATATAAGCCTTTTTTAATTTGTATAAATTGCTTCATGGGCTGTCCACTCCTTCGGACTTTAATTGTCCGTTACAAAATAGAAGGCAACAGCTCATTTCTATATATGTACATATGCATGTATGTGTATGTACTATCGATGCTGTTGCCCACAAAAAAAAAAAAAAAACAAAGAAGAAAGTCTCCATGACTCTGTGTAGAGTTGCTTGAACCTTAGATATAGTACGAGCATAGAGGGCCATGTGGGACTGCTGTTGCAATGGTTTTCTTTGAAGCTATAGCTGCCAGCGCAGACTCGCGGCTTATATTAATATCGTTGTCGCATCTGTGTGGGGGCTGTAGCTCCAACAAACACAGACTCACACATGCACACCCATGCAGTTGTAGTGCATTAACTTAATGCATTGACCTTTGCGTCTTGGCGGCAAAAAATACGAGTTTTCCATGTATCTATCCCCATGTATACATATAAACTAAGTGCACGACACTGTCTTGGTATGTGTCTGTGTGTGGATGTCTGTGTGTGTGTGGGGAGTTGCTCTTAAACTTGTCCTGCATCTTTTCTATGTATCGCTCTCGGCACACATCTCAGATCTTTGCGTTGGCGTTGCGGGCATTTGATTTACTCCTTTTTTTTGTAAATATATTTTTAGCTGAGCGTTTAGCGTTAAATGATGTTCTTGGTCCCATGTGGGGGCAGCATTTAGTTGTTGTTAACCATGGTGGGGGTTGATATACAGTTCTTAAAGTATGTAAAGCTATCTAAGCCGAAAGGTTATCTGTGGCTTGTGAGTTCAATACGTTGTTTGCTTCCTTTTAATATTTCACTTCAAAAATAGATTGTTTACATTGCAGTATTCCCACCTCATCATTTCTGTATTTCAGGATTTCTTAACCTCATCTTATCCTATGACTTATTAAAACTCTCCAACGAATTGAAAAAAAAAAATCACTTAGGAGTGCTCAATAAATATTTCATATTCAATTTGCTTAAATTTGCTTGAATTTGCTTTCTTTGGCGAATATCCGAATCGAGAACCTCATGATAAATAACTCAAAATACAGCGGCTTTCGGAAGTGCTGTGAACGTTGGACGAATATTAAACAAGAGTTAATGCTCAAGCTGTTATTATTCCCACGGGATGCCCAGGCAGGCATTGGATTAAATAAGAAAAAAAAGTAAAAATAAAACAAGAACCCTGTTGATATCAGCAGGGCCCTGTTCCTGTTATATACATAATATTTCTTACTATCAAATGGGCGCTTGTTTAAGCGCTAAAAACGCGTTTGCCGATAAGCAGAGAGTTCTTTCTCTTTCTCTCTCTATTCCACTTCCTTTTCTGTGCAAACAAAAGCGCCTTGGTCGTATCTTTCATATTTGTTAATCACATAATTTGTTTGGTTTTTTTGCGGCCGTCGCATGGACAGGTACATTGTACCAAGGACCACCACCAGCACTGGCCACCACTAATTGGCCGAGTGTGCAAAATAAAAGAAAATCAGAAGGAAATCTCTTTATTGATGAACAGGAAGCAAGTGAATGCATCAAAGGAATCTATCGTTTTACAGGTTTTGATGCTTTATTCTTTTGCTAACACAATGGTCAAGGATCTACGGATTGGCACTGACTGACAGCCAGTGCAAACCGCATAATAATAATAATGACGCTTATGCACTAAACCAGCTGTGGTTTTTGCTGTTTTTATAGATATTTTTTTAGATATATCTATCTATCGATCGATTATCGTTGGGTGTGTGCGCAACATTGTTGCAAATTTGCTTCAGGCTTTCCGCTAATAATGAGACAGGAAACTGTGTAACGCATGCCCTCAGTGCACATAAGTACACACGGAGAAAGAATTGGGCTTAGAAGCTGAAGACATTTAGGAATGCTTAAGATTGTTGTACAATTTTTTCATTAAATTTCGTAAAATTTTATACAAAAGCCATCCTTCAATAATATAAGTCAGAAAATGATGTGCCATTTCAAAGATAGATTCGTCAAACATATCAAATCTTTACTTAGAACCTTTTTTTCCCATAGACAAACTTTAGGATCTTAAGAAGCTTTCTTAAATTAATCATATTCCTCACTCACTTATTGACCTTGACCTGATTTTGACAAGTTTTCTTAATTAACAATCTTCGCTTATTTTTTCTAAGTGTGCTTTTATGCTTCTATACAAATTCATTAGTAAATTGCACACACACATCGATACACTGCTGGATACACTTGTGTGTGTGCAAGAGTTCTTAAATTGAAGCGGCTTTTAATGCCTCTATCTTGGCGCCCAATTAATATTGTCCAATAAAAACGAAAATCATATGCATAAAGGGTATGCCAAATGAATATATAAATATATTCATATACAAATGCAAGTTTAGTGTATATGCCAATGTGTGTGTGTGTGAGTGAGTGTGTGTGGCACGAAGGGCGTGCAAAACGCAGGGCATGATAAAAAGATTTGCAGAAATTTTGGCGCCAAAATGCAAGTTGATAAACCAGTTGCGTTGCATATTTGTGCTCCCTACAAAAAAATCTGTGCGCCTTTTTTTGTGTCCTCACGCAGCATGTGTGTGTGTCGCTTATCGGCGCCGTCGCAGCGACTGCCAGTCAGATAGTCAGACAGCAAGCGGTCTACATCTACATTTATAGCGCACCTCTCAGCCCAAAACACACACACACACACACATTCAGACACTTGTGGACACAATTTTATGAATTCTCAAAGCAAAAACCAAAAATTTTAAAAACCTTTGAGAATTTTTAAGCAGAGAGAGAGAGAGAGAGAGCGAGAAAGGCAACGCATAATTTGTAATAAAACTTCAGGACTAATGTGTTTCTCTTGCTCTCTGTTGGAGCTTCTCCATTGAGACACGTAAAACTTAGCGGCAGCCCATAAAATTCACTGAGCAGCAGCAGCAGCAGAATGAACGAAAAGATTTGAGACTTTAAACTTTTCACTTAATGAATCTAAGCGGAGTGAGGTGTGCGAATGGAGGCAGGAGCTATGGTGTGGAGAAGCTCTGTAGATTGGATGTGATCGTTGTCGTCGCCGCTTACTGGCCGGCCCATGGCTCAGGTAGTAAAGCTGTGCAACACTTTTTCCCAGGAACATTTAATACGCTGCTTTTGCAAAGCGATAAGAAGGGTATGCCAGGCTGTTTGAAATGCTTTAAATGCCAAAGGTTGTAGTTTTCCGAATGACATCACATTTCGTCCCAAAGTCCAGGTCAATCTAACTCAGTTTTTGGGCCACTAATATCATAAAGTCTAAGGCATTAACAATATTATAAGTAGTATATGAAGGTCTTCAGATCATTTACATAAAACAAATATTATGGGAAAAGATAACATAAATATATCTCTATTGGAAGCATCGCTTTTCCTCTCACATTTTATACATGCTGAATACCTATGAGCTTTTTGTTAAAAAAAACAAAGAACTTAATATTTTTCAGCTATTTTAGGCTCTACAGAAAATAGAGCATCTTGAAGCTAAGAAACTTTTCTTACCCATTCTCACTTGTTTTGTTGATGTTGTGCCGAAACTCCTTATTGAAGTAGTATATTGAGAACTGGTGGCACAGCATTCCATGGGACATCCACCAAAAAGCCGAAGCGAAAAAAGCAAAGCAAAAGCGCAAAATGCACACAACACCAACAAACCCCATTGCCCATCGCGGACGTATCAAAGACCTAAGCCATTGATCAATGGTATTTGTTGTTGTTGTATTTTGGTGTTTGTTGCACTGTCTGGTTAGAACTGCAAGTTACCTGGTTACCAAAGCACATTTAACGTGCCAGACACATTTTCGGCGAAATGTTTTTAACAGGCCAACGCAACACACATATAAACTGACGAAGGATCGGACGTGTGGACATGAGGACATAGTATCACATGGACATAAGCGAAAGCTAAGAACATTGTCCAGACCCAGACGCTATATGCAGGCAAAACTGCCAAAAGGAATTTGCAGTGCAAAACTCTCTGCGTGATTAGAGAGCTAAATTGAGCGCTTGGCAATTTTTCGCATTGGTTTGTGCGAGATTTTGATATTGGTTTCAGCTTCAACTTCTGTCCCTGCCTCTGCCTCCGTCTCTCTCAACAACGTGCAACGTCTCAACGGTCGCCCACTCGTGTTCGCATAAGAATGGAAAGTTCATATTTGTTATCGTGCTTTGCCACGATCGTTATGTGTGTGGTTCCGTGTCTGTGTAGACATACTATGTATGTATGCGTGTAAGAAGACCGCCGAAGTGCGGAGGTAAAGCCAACGTTTTTGGCGTTCCTTTTTGTTTTCTTCGTGTGTGACGCAATTTTGGCGCGAAACTTGGCGTCTGTTTTGGGACTTTTTTGGTGTGTGCCATTGGGGCACGCTTTAAAACGATTATGTTTGCATCAGTGTGAGTGAGAGTTTATTTGTATAAATAAGTGTGGGAGTTATCTCACATTATGCAGAGGAGAACTAGTGACATATAATCGAATGGATATTATCTTTGGGATATTCATATTGACTTTGGGACATTTTTTTATACGTATCGAAAGCGAACGCCTATTTGTTCCTTAATTTTCCGAGCTTAACTTCTTGCTGTTCAAGCAATCACTTTTTTATGTAAGGGTTCCCTTCACCTGCGCAGGAACTAGCCAAAAACGCTTCCGTTTCCTTTCCCGCCACTGACCAGTCCAGGAAGGAAGTGAGCTGGCTTCGCTGTTTTGTCCAGGTCTAACGGCTTAACTTGTAGAACTTCCCAATCCTAAGTAAATAAATCAACATGAAGCAACCACATCCTGAGTGACCTGCCAGTGCTCAAAATCGAAGCCGTTAAGCAAAGTTCAAACTGTCACGCCGATTGACCGCAAAAACCGAAGAAGTAGAGCTGAACTGACATTGCTTGTAACTCAATACGTTTGAAGAGGCTGCGCGAATGGTCGATGTTCATGTTCTTTTGGTTTACGTTACATAATCGACTTTTGATCAGGGAGGCGGGAGCGGAACCTAGGACAGTTAAGAAGTTTGGCGAAATTCCATATTTGATCAAGTGTTGTTTTAGTGGGAAACACTCAAGATAACCTTGGTCTCAGTAGGCGTGGCACCTGTGTGTGCCTTTGTGTGTGTGTGTGTGTGTGTGTGTGACTAACCGTTAATAGCGTTGCCGCTTGTTGCGCAAAATCCAGAGATTTTGATTCTTGGAAACGTTTCGAACGCAAAGTGCTGAGCTAAGCGCCTCCATCGTTTGTCTTTGGCGAAATAGTATTGTTGGTCTGGTGACAGTTTTGGATAGGCAACCAGGGGGAGAGAGAGATAGCCGTTAGTGTAATGCGATACCTAAGGGAAAGTAGTCCTTAAGGATGTGAGTCGATGAGTCCTATCTGTGCATAAATCTAAGCGCAGCACTTGAATGGACACTTGAGCATACAATTTTCTCATCATTGCCAATGTGCGCGTTTTTCAATTAATGACCCGGTCAAAGAGGACGAAGGAGTAGGATCGGTCGACAAATATCCTGTTGTGCACACGTACTTTGCTGCAGTTGACACTCCAAATAAAGTGCAACAACGGCAAAAAAAGATACTATATTTTCTTTTTTTTTTACGGCTAGTTAGAGATATCCCTTGTTGGACAGACAGTTTGACATTTGTGGACAATCTATGCAGCCGCCACGTCCTGTGGTGTCGTCCTGTTAAGCAAACAACAAGTGAAGACGAGTCAGCTGAGTAGCGCTGGGAAAATTTTTGTGCAATCAGCTGTTGTATGTGGGAAAAATATTGGGATCCTACTACGCATCTTAGTTGTTTGTGAGTGTGTGTGTGAAGTGTAGCTAAACCTGTTGTTGACTTTTGTTGTTTCTCTTGGCTTAGCGTTTATAGTATGTATCCGAGTATTGGTGGGTTGTCGACAACTTGTTGGTATTAGTCTGAGTCTGAGTCTCCTTTTGTGTCCCATTTGCCCAGGTCCAATAACAAAGGCACAGCAAATCATCAAGTGCTGCGGCCGGTCCTGCGTTGATGATGCGGGACAAAAAATAAATAAAATCTATAGCAAAGCCTCTCTCTACACATTGCAACATCATTTATCAGAGGTTGCACGAGCGAGTGGCAAGTGGGCAGTGGCTGAAGCATACCTGCCGTGTGCTGATCTCACGCTAGCCAAACAATAAAGTCAAAGGCTATAGACAGGTTGATAGACACATCCCCTACACATAACAAAATGCTCGACCCTAATAACATCGTTTTTGGCTTTGTCTTTTAACGTTTTATTATAGTAAAGTATATTCTGTTGGGTGTTACAATTGCAGAATTATTGTCCTGGGAAACTTCTCCACCTACGTTTCTTAGGACCACCATAAAGCTGCCCACGCATCAGCTCACAGTAAAGCAAGGTTCATAGAATATGCGCAAAAAAAAAAAAACAAATGGGTAGAAAGTGAGTGTGTGACTTTTAAGATATCCTTTAAACAGGCAATGAACTTGCAAAAAATAAATAACAGAACACATTTCCGGCTTCAAGATTTCATAATCTGAAAACTTTTTTAGAGATTTGTTTTTTGGGATCGAAAAAGTTATCTAATCTACGAAACTATGATTTTCTTTGAGATGATTTACAAAAACTTCCAAATAAATAAAATATTTAGCTTTCAAACAAGTTTTTTTTTTAAATTTCCGTATGAGAAACAACAATTAAAATTTAAAGTATCTAGCTCCAAGGTATCATTAACAAAGTTTTTTAGAAAACAAGTTGGGTAGAAATTTCGAGAAAAACTCAGCTGTTCATGCTGTTTTAAGAGAGTATTTTTCTTCTGTGCGTAATAGCTTCATTATACCCTCTTCTTAAACATTTTTAATGGGTAGCGTGTATGAAAAAAAAAAACTTTGTCAGCCGGCACACCCGCTCAATAAGCGAAACATTATGCAAATAGCTAAGAAAGCAAAGGGCGGGCTGGCTGGCAGTCGAAGTGGTACAGGGCGGGCATTCTGAGCAAACGGCTCAACAAATTTCAGCATGAGGCAGTTTTGTTGTTTTTGCTGCTGCTGCTGCTGCTAGCAGCGAGGCTGACGTTGACAGCGACGCTGGGTGCATAAGAAAATTTTGTCCGTTACAGAATCTGGCGCGCAACGGCTCACAATTGTGTTAGTATGTGTGTGTGTGTGTGCGAGTGTTTTTGTTGTGTGTGTGTGTGTGAGTGTTTGTGTGTTTATGTTTGATAAAATGCGATATGGGCACATTCTCATTCTCATACCCATTCTCATTCTCGTGCTCAATAAACCAAACCCCCCCTCCTAGCTGGTGCAATGAGAAGCGAGAGGGAGAGAGAGGAATAGGAGGACAGAATGAGCGAGAGAAGGAGCAATGAAGGAGAACGTGAGTTTGCTGCGCGAGCGCAACACTGAGCGTTGCTGTCGCTGTTGCTGCCGCTGCCGCTGTCGTCAGAAGAGGCGCAACATAAACGAGCATAACGTATTTTTGCTGTCGGTGTGGCACGAACACCACTCCACACAGAGACATTGAAAAAATAACGCCGGCTTTGCCTTGACTTGCCACACGGCCCCCTTCACATGCCCCTACAGAGTAGAGTAGAGTGTCAACTTTTAGTCTCGATGTTGAGGCAATAAAAACTGAAATAATTGAAAAAAGAAGGAAAAACCCAAAAATATCTTAAAGATTAGATGCGTGCATACATATGAAAGGGGTCTGGATCTGGTCTGACTGACTGACTGGCAGCCTCAATGGGGGACTCTTATGATTAATGTGCTGGCAAAATTGAAAATATATATATATATATAGCTTAAGAACGAACCGAACGAAGTCAGAGCCAGTAGCATCCAGTCAAACCCCCACATCAAACGGAAGTGAGGAAGTCGTCGTATGGTTTATGTTGTGCTAAAAGAGTTGGGGTGTGTGTGATGGTTATGGTAATGGGGTCTTCTGCACAACATACGACACAGATCACAAGCATTAAGATTAGTTTGGAGTGCAGTAATAAAGAGAGAGAGAGAGAGTTATAGAGAGAGAATTGAGCCAGAGTTCAGTTTGGTTTTTACCAACTGATTGTTTAGGGGGAGTGTGTGCTGCGAAAAAAAGGAAATAGAGTTTTAGTTGATGTATTCTTGGAAACGTTCTTTTGCTTGTTCGCCTCTCACAATTGCTAAATGAATGAAGAACTTCGAATGGATAAAGAAGAGCTATTCTACCCTATGTGGCCTTCGTGTGTTTTCGTTTAGATTATTTTCCCTTTTGACTATATATAAAGATGGAATAGGGGAAAATAAAGTATTGTGTTTTCATATTCTGTTTATTGCCTCGTTTACTTTAGTTAATCGAAAGATTTTTTTCGTATTTTGATCAGTTGCTTTTTGAAAAGCTGATCGAAAAGCTTACGCTCAAAAGTATGCAACATTTATCCGAAAATACAAACAAATCTTTTATACAAAACTATAATGATATTTCTTTAATTTTTTACTAACAATTATGTTGAAATTACGTTTGTACAATCATATATAAGTAACTAAAAAGTTACTTTATATCGAAAGTTTATTTTTTTGTTTTCTATTGTTGCGTAATTATGCAGTAATTTACACGTTATTGTTTTCTTTATGCGAGTGCCTCATCATTAGGCATGATAGAGTTTCTTAGAATCAAGATCCATCAATTTCCAATCTAAACCAATGCACGTGCGAATAATTCGGTAATTCAAATAGTTATGTGAAGTCAAGCTGAAAAATTACCTGCTGGCAATGCCCATAAACGATGCTGTCACTTGTCCCAACCCACAGACAATAACACACACACATAGTATGTACACGTGACACATACTTATAAACATAGTCGAGACACCCGGGGAGTGTGTAGAGATTTTTTTTTCAAAGTCACCTTAATGGCAAACTGTTTGCAAAAGAAAGAAGAAGGAATCTAACAAGAAAAAAATGGGTACAACAATAATAATAGCAATAATAAAATACATAGTCAAGAGAGACGAGAGGAAGAAAGAGTATTTGTTAAAGTAAACACGCCAGGATATCAAGTGTACACATGTAACAACAACAACGTAGTAGACGACACAGTCTCGGTTTGCTTTGGATTGCATCGGATCGGATCGGATCGGATCGTATAGAGCATGAGTTATATGCGAGCGAGATAGAATGCAAGCAGAAAGATCTCCAGTTTCTGCACTTGCACTCAACAAATTTGCTGGGCATTGTGCGACCGTTAGATGGCCCCTAGAAAGAGAGTATCGTGGGAATGGCCATTGTGGAATTGTCTGGGCTTTGTCAAAACGGTTCAAGTGTCGCCAGTCGCCTTTTTATTGTTGTTGCTGTCCGGTCTGTTTTCTTAGACAAATGTTTCCAATTTTCTGATGTTTTTTGTATATACTCTTTCCATGAGCTCCTACCCACTGTGCCACAAAGAAAGTGTACGCCTAGTAGTAAGCGTTAACCATGCGTCCAAAAAATAGAAAAAATCTTCCTCAAGTGGTCAGCGCTGGGAACGACACTGGCTTTTGTTCCTTGCCACTCTAATTTGTGCGGACACTTGAGCTAGTGAAAGGTCGAGCAACCCACTCTTATAGTATTCTGTGTCCATGGGAAATCTCTCTCTCTTGAGAGAGAGAGTTAGAAGACAGCTGCATTTGGCGTGCGTGGGAGTCAATTTTGCTTTGGGCAAATCGTGGGCATGACGCAATAAATAATGTTGCATGGCAACATTACCAAATGTGTGTGTTATATGTTACCTTTGAGTTTCTCACGATGATTTCGGACAAGGTGTCAACTGAAACTGTCCAGCGAATGGGCGAATAAGGGGCATTTCTTTGTTTTGCAATTGGATATTACAAATATTTTAAAGAAATAATACAAAAACAAGCAGCAGATGAATTTGTAGTCTTGAAAAGCTGAAATTAAATATTTACTATCGATAACATAATCGATAAATGGATAACATAGTCGATAGTACAATTAGTTTGATTTAGTCTTACCCTTTCCTATGAAGTAAAGGAGTTAGTTTAAGTTTTAAAGCTATCCAAAGCTTATGAGTACTTTGAAGCTCAAATCAACCCTTATTCTCAACACTTTTTAAATAAAAGATTTAATATCTATGTAGGATTTTTCGTATCCTTTTAAGAACTCGCTAAAAGTCACGATCTATTACAATCTCTATTACACTTTGCACTCTAACCTGTCGCTAGGAAAATCTAAAAAGATTAAAGCCTTATTTACAATCTCTAAGGACATTTACGACCATTTTCATTGATCTTTTCTGGGGCAGAGCCCGTCAAGTTCATTAACATGAAAGAAATGTTAAGCTAGTATAAATATCATAAATCATCAATGAAATATCATAAAACTCGCAACTGTGAGGTACGAAAATCAATGACAAACATTGGTTGAATGAAAGATTGAAAAGAACAACTCATGATGCATGCAACAATGTTGCTAAGACTGCACAAACATTTAAAAGTTTGCTGCACCGCTGTTTGCATACAGATTAAAACGAACAAATTTCACTTGGCTCGTCGATAAGGCGAGAAACGGTCGATAGGGCATCCACATATCGCTGCTGATAAAAAAAAGAACACAAAATATTGTCCAGCATTTTAAGAAAATTGTGAATATACATTGTGTGTGCATATTTGAGGATAGCACAAGAAATCAGCATTAGGGGACAAGCTGATAAAAGTGTTGAGCATTGTTTGACAAACAACAAACAGCGGGCGTAGAGTAGATACAGAATGCACATATACATCAACTACAGATACAGATACAACAGCTACAGCTACAATTCTTGTGTTTGCAATGCAGAAGTGTGCAAACATATTTTCAACTTATTTAAAATCGCGTAAAAAGTCGATAAATGTCACTTATCTGTTTGCCAAAAGTCAATACAAAAAAACACGAAGAAACTGCCAAATGCAAAGTTAGGTAAGGGTGAAGTTGGGGGCAAGAAGAAGTCAGACAGTTGGCATGTGCTACGGGCAGCAGCGGAAATTGCAAATGCCAGCTAAAAGTATTAGCGCCAGCTGCAATTATGTGACGTCACATATACGCCCCCCATCATACTTCAAGACCCGCATCCACACACATACACACACAGCACTGATAAGGCGTATTTTATGAATGAAAATGATTTTTAATGTTATTGCCTTTTGTATATTTAACGGGCATTTCAACAGCTTTAACTGCCTTCGTTGTTGTGGCTTATCAATGAATATTGCAAGCTAAATGCTGGCGGCAGGCTGCACAAAAGTCTTTTGAAGAAAGCTGAGCAGTCGACGTTGCCACTGACCTTGAAGGCGTTATATACACATAATATGCATGCATATAGACTTGATTATACCACATTGACATGTCGTATGTGTGTCAGACATACATTCGTATATACTCCTGTATTTGTTGAGGAATATGTTTTTTTTTTTTTGTTTGTTGGCACAGTATCATATTTGATCTTACTGCGGAAACGCTTGCGACGTGCTTCTTCAGGCAAGTAACGCAACACGTCTGCCAATTTCGCTACAATTTCAGACATGAAGTACATATGAATGTACATTTGTACATGTGTACATTTATTCGATTTTGTTTTTTTTACTCTTTTCAATATTTACTAAGCACGACGCGTGCTTGGGTTTTGAATGAGGCAAATTATGCCTAAATAATGTAGTGTATAGTTTTATTTATATGTACAACAATATATATGCAGGCATAGAGAATTGCAGAACAAAAATCATTTTTGTGATTGATTTTGAATACCCTTTAAAAGCTTGCTAACAACTTTTTAGTAACAAAATTGGTTAAAAGTTTTAGAATAAGATAAAAGAGAACACTGACTCATTTTTTGATTTCATTGAGTTGTCTTTAAAAATGTTGTTATTATTTTGTAAGCATAAATCATATCAATAAATAATAAAAATAAAATATGTGTAGGGTATTAAAATATATGTTGCTTTGCAACTTAGCTCTATTTGCTGACCGTACATTGACTTACATAAATAAATATGTATATCTGTTTTGATGTTTTTGCATACATTCTATTTTCATATCACACAGCTGTGTCCATTTACTTATGCACAAAATTTTCAAATATTGAAGTGATAATAAAAATGAAAACATTTCTAAGAAATTTGTCGGCGATCTATAAATACTTTAAAAGGCACACATTCCAACACACATACCTTTTATCGTCCTAGGCATAGAAGTAGTATCTCTGAATGGTTTCTGATTTGTGTCTTTTGCCTCAGCGGTTGCAGGCACTCCTTTTTCCCATTCATCCGCTCCCAAAAAAAAAAGCCGAAAAGAAAAAACTCGTTCAATGAATGACTTCTTGTTCTGAGAAGTGGAAGGCACTTAGTTTCCACTGTCGCTAAACGCGAATCCGTTGCCCACAGTGCACAGTGTCTCGCGGCCACTTCAAACCTTGTCTAGAGAATTTGTTATTATGCATTCACATAACAATGGTTTTATGCTGACCTCTACAATGATTGTCCTCGAGTGGCTTAACAAAAGTGTTAAAGTAACGTTCAGAAATTTTTGTTTAGAAAATATGAATTACAAGGTGTGTTCCAGTTGCATTGAGGCTTTAGGTCAAGCCTCCGCTGTGCCTCACTGTTCCAATGTCCTCGAAACTGAAGAGTTACCTGCCGCTGAGCGCTGCACGCGATTCTCTTATGTAAGCGGCTGTAGTTTTATAACAGGTTGTATTTTCTTTAAAAAAAATCATATTTTTTAAAGCGCATTTCTTTAAGGAGGTGTTAAACAAACGGCAGCTAAAACTACCACTGTGCAAAAAATAGTCAAAGGCGGCAAGCCAAAAATATGTATACTTAAACATTATAAAAGATTTTGATGCACAAAGGCAACCTGGTTGCTTGCCTAGAAGGGGGTATATTTATTAGCTAGGCTGCTGTTTGGCCTCGATAATAGCTTCCAGGAACATTGCATTTTGTTTGTTAAGTATATTTTGCTTTAAGTAAAACTGACAGATAAAGAAAGTACATCCAACCAAGAAAACTGAAAATCAGATCCGAATTGAAAGCAGCTCAAATGAAAAACATATAAAAATACATCATTCACAAATAACATAACGTTCGACGAACAACATTGATATATTTTATTTTATTCGACGCCAATTCGAATATTTTAAACTTTTAAAAATTTTTCTTTGAACTTTTTAATATTGTTTCGAAAATTTTTGCTAAATTTTTGTTAAAACTTTGTGTTAAAACTCTGCATGATGGCTCAATATCATCCAGTTGACGAAGCTATTAAGCAATCTCCGTACTGCACAAGCTATCAAAGCCTGTGTTGGATTATCTTAAACAGTTTCAGGTTGATGAGAAAACTAGGTGAAACTGCTGTTAAATCAGCTGATTGGCTTAAGACTGTTGATATAAATACTTGGATAATAGTGGCAGGTAGTTTGATGATAATTTTGATGACATATTACATTTTCGTTGTCAGAAAGCGACAAGCAATTCGCAAAGAACAACAAAAAAGGAATCTAAAGAAAACTGTAGTGAAAGTAAGTAGTTTTCAGTTAAAAATTAAAAGGTTTTTAGTTGAACGAGCTGAAACTTTCAGAAGACTGTAAAGGAAGTATCAAATGTAGGTGCAATTCGTAGGGAAGTAGCCCTTGAGAATTGTGCTGATCAGCGTCAAGGAACCCATAAAACTCAACAAAAAGTTCAAGTAGAAAAGCCAGAACCGAAAGTAAGTACATACTTAGGAATATTATATAAATGTACTTATTTAACGTGTTTAAATTTTCAGAAGACTGTAAAGGAAGTATCAAACGTAGGAGCTGCTCGTAAGGACATAGCCCTTGAGAATTGTGCTGATCAACGTCAAGGAACCCCTATAAATCAACAAAAAGTTCAAGTAGAAAAGCCAGAATCGAAAGTAAGTACATGGCAATATTATATAAACGTACTTATTTAACATTATGAAATTTTCAGAAGATTGTGAGTGAAGCTTCAGAGCAGGAGTCAGATAGCGAGGACGATATTTTTGAGGATTGTTCTGATCAGATTTATGTAGAGCCAGGAAATCAGTTTTGAGGAGGACACTTATTACATTCAAGTCTCTACCGATTTTAAACAAGCCGAATGAAAGAATGAATGATATGAAATGGTTTAACATTGTTGAGAGTTAAAAAATAAAAACAATACATAGTTCCAATCTAACTATTAAGGTCGTCATTTCATTTGTTCATAATTGCAACAACACAACGCCTCTGCTTTCACTACCTTCTTTTTTTTACAACTACAAATGAACTACAAAAAAAAAGTTGCAAGATAAAGGATCCATTCACATATTCTATTGCTCTACAAACGTAGGAGGAGGACAATAAAAATATGTGTATTCAAAGTAACTCGTAGCTCATGAAAAAGTGTCACATTCCAAAAGACTGGATATATGCACAGTCTATATAATCGCATCGATGTTCGATACAATGGGCGTAACAAGTAAACGCACTCGACTCCTAGTTGCACGTGCGTGTGGCAAACCATTGGGCCGCAAAATGCAATTGTGTCATGTAGTACACGGACCTTCACATGATGTCCACACTGTCCACTATTCATTCTCTCTCTAAATGGAATCAGCGATGTGAACATTTGTAGAACGTGATTCTCTTGTCTTATATCTCTTCGTTTTCTCTTTGATTTTTTTTATTTTTGGATTTTTTTAACTGAAAAGTTAGCGCATTGTTTGGCCAGTTCATTATTGGGCAGTCGTATGTGTAGTTAGGTCGGGTCTTTAAGCTATTGTTCAACCATGGAGCGCATTTAAAGACACGTTCGAGCCAAAGACATAACATGGCCACAGTTTGCCGCCAAAACGGCAAAAAGAAAATAAAATAAAGAAGAACTTTGCCTTTCGGGCAAGTTTTTGAGCTTTGCCTGCGGTTGACTGCCCTTTTTTTTCTATATACATACATTTGTTGCTGCGCCCGACCATTAAACTAATTTATCACCAATATAGCGCAAGTTCTAAGGATCAAACCGGAGACGGGACATGTCGGTACAACCCTTGGTTTGTTGGAATACAGGATAGTGCAGGCAACAGTTCGGCTTTTGTGTATCTATTTACCATAATGAAAACATTTTCAAATATTTTATGCAAAGTTGTTGCAGCCTTGACGTGACCTTAACTCAACCTCAGCGCTACCCCGCGGTGTGTGCGGTACTGCCAAGGATGCGCGATATCCTGTATGGGAATTGCAGCTACTACACATATATATGGGACATACATATACCGACCGGTTCGTAAATTGCTTACTGAACTAGTTTCCCCCTGTCATTATGTAGATTTCATGTTGGGTGTTATACTATACCCTAAACCCCCCAAACAGAAAGATAAAAAAAAACAGTTGTTGTTGTTGATGTTATTGCTGTAGTTAATTCGTTGTTCTTGGGCCATCATCAACTATAGATTTTCTCACAGGAAGTATGAAATACCGTTTGCCATAAAAACCTGTAAAGCACAATGCACGAGAGCGAGAGAAGGAACTGATAACGATCCAACACTGAGATCCACACACACACACTAAACAGAAAGGTAACAAAAGCAGCAAATTGGGTTGTGAAAATCAAAAGCAGACAGCAAAATACATTTGCCCAGAGATCGTTTGTTTGCTTTGGCCGTTTTTGACTGCCTAAGCCGCAGGTACAAAAATGATTAACTTCAATGCCGCCTCGAAAGATTCCACACCGCAATTAGTGTAGAACCCTCTATATAGCATCCTAATAAAATGGAAACTAGTGCACAACCCCAGCTCGATAATGGCAAAGAATTGCGTCGTCACAGGTTCATCCATAAGATCGTTGAGATCCTTTGGCTGAATCAAACCAAAATGCACTTAGCCATTAGAGAGGGTTCCTTATGTGTTGGGGGGGCGAAAGTAGTGCAGCAATACATTTAACATCACAACAAATAAAGGTCAAAATACAAGTTATATGTACAAGGTAAGTCGAAAAAATTTAGTGGTTCCACAAAAGGAGCGCGTGATTTGTTGCAAGATTTTCTGTGTAAATGGCATATAAAAAACGGCAGAGATTCAAGACAAGGCGACAAGCCGTGGGAGCGGCATAGCTGCCGTTAATGGTGCAGTTCTTGGCATCATGACGGCCTCGTTCCCCGATCCCCTTCCCGCTCACGTTCTCGTCCTTATACTTGGACAATTAACACACAGACACAAACATCCTTGGGAATGTCGAGCATGGGCCTACTTTTTTATATGAATTGTTCATAATTTCTGTAGTTTTTTCGGTTGCTGTTTCGTTCTCCTTTTGTGGCCAAGAGGCCGGCTCAAAGGCAAGCCGACGTACAATCACAATCAGCTGATTTAAGTAGGGGAGCAAAGGCAAAAGGGGATTAATTATGTTGACAGGTTACTGCAATTGAAGTGGCTCCCTTTTTCCTAGATATTCTAGCCATATTCCTAATGAATGGACAAGTGTAAAAAGTGTCTTCTTGGTATACGAAATTAACTTTCTATTGAGTTTTTGGTTTAGGATTTGGCGTTTCCAGGAAATCCCTTGGCTCTGAAATGGGTTTTTCAACTGGGCACGTACACAGTTCCCACAGATCATAAAAATAATTGCATAAATTCTTCTATTTTTTGATTTTTACAATAAATTTTCGCACAGGAAATGATCTGGCAATATCATCAAAAATTGCAAACAATTATTTTCTGCAGAAATTTACTAATATTTTGTATAAAATTTTTCATAATATTTTCGACAAAGCTGTAGTATAAAAAATTCAAGCCCATTTCCCCAGTGACTACGAAAAATCGTGAATGAAAACTGTTTAGTAACGGGCTAAAGATTTCACTCAATGAACCTTGGATCAATGCAAAAAACTCAGCTGGCAACTATTGCGTTTGAATGTCGCCTCAGGTGACAAATTGCAAGGCTTTGCGAACAACAACAGCAACAGGTTGCACTAACCGTTAACCTTCTTGTCTTTTTTTTTTTTGGCCATGTACGCACGAACACAGAGACAGCAGGCAGGCTCTCTGTTCGGTGTGAATGACGCGGCAGGTTTTCTATGTGACCCGGCTAAAATGTGTCATTTCGCACCTCCATAAAAACCAACGTTCGATGGCCACAATGTGATGTGTAATGCCGTAATGCCATTATGGTTTCTAGAAGTTCGTCTCTTTTTTTTTTTTGTCGTCCCAGCGACCTTCGCTTTGCATTGCATAATACTTTGACTGCCGCTTTGGCAGGCCTTGTCTAATGTGCGATTTCTACTAAAATTGCATTTGCATGCAAACAATTTTCACACATGCCACGAAAGTCGAAAGGCTGGGTCAAAGGCAATTTGATAAAGGATGTACCTCATAAAGGGTATCGTGGCTTAAATATTTACATAACACTTTTTTGGCGCGCAAAAATCAATGGCCTAAAACGAGTTTCTTACAACTTCCTGTGTGTGCAACATGTGCGGCTGAAATCTTAGTTATTCTAGCCATATAGATCCTTTCCTGTCGGCATGTCACGTGTGTATCTTGCCAGTTGCCACCCACGTTATGCAACCAAAATAGAAAAAAAAAAACACCTCAAAAAACAAGTGTTGTAATGAAGTGCGACAGGCCGCAAATTCCTTCTCACGCCTTATTCTTCAGTCATGTATTTTTTGATGTTTACAAAGAATTGTTGGTTGATTTGAGTGACAGTTGGCGACTAGGAGATACCCTTTAACTGTTAACTTATGCTAAAAATATATTACAATGATTTAAAAAAAATCTATTAAAGATTTGTGTCAAATAATTATTTATTGAAATTTTAGATAAAAATCAAGTCGACGAGTTAAATCACATTTATTACCTTTCACTTCACTTTCTACATTTTCCTACTTCCCCATTTTACAGGGTAACAATTTCGCAATTATGGCGAAAAAATATATGAATAACGTTGTTTATTTCATTCATGGAATGAACTCATTCAGCGAACGGAATTCATTGGAAGCGCTACTACAATGCATTGTGCGGCAACAATGCGTCCGAGGTAGGATAATAAGGACACAACTAGCAAATCTATACAAGTACTTCAGTGAACAATGCTTTGAGCGGCATTTATAACGCGGTGAATACCAGGCAAATTTTTGTTTAAGGACATTCGACCAGCAAATTCTCACGTTCATTTCGTACTTTCTCGTTCTCTCTCTCTTGGGTGCATGTGCTATAAACCGATTTTTTGTGCGGCATTTCTCATTAGTTTTTTAATGTTGGCTAAGGCCCGGCTTATACTACCTCAAGTGACCGAGGGTTTGATGAGCTCACGTTTGCAAAAGGAGAAGCGGATGCGCCGCCACTCGGGTGTTCTTCATCAACGACGACGACATCATCATCTGACGATCATCCGGATATAGTTCAATATAGTTTTTTCTTTTATTCATATTTTTTTTTCGCAAGCGTCAGTCGGTGTTTCTCTTTTTTTATTTTGCTTGTGTGTGCAATTTTCATGGAATTTTCAACACATAATCAGCAGATAATGCCGTTGATTATCTCAGGAATTTCTATACAAAGTTTTTTTTCGTTATCCTTGTTACTTGCTGTTGTGCAAAGTGGCGCTGCCGTTGTCCTTCACAAACGTGGCTTCCGTTTCATATTTCCTACAAATGTTGGACGCTGTGTGCGGCCTGACATAAAATGAGTCCGGTTTCGTTTTGTGGGCAATGCGAAATTGTACGCTTGGGGGAATTTTTTGTTATGTTCCTGGAAACTGCTGCCAAGTGGGGCAAAATCTTCTTAGATCACAGTTGGTAATACGGTGGGAAAATCGAAAAAATTACAAATGTATTTTTTAAGATCAAACAAGATTGTTAATAACTATGAGAATTGCTTGGAGATGATCTTGTTGTCATCTAGTTTCATCTGTCATGAACTTGTTAAATAGATCACAAAAGGAGACTGCATTTTCTCTTACATTAAATTAAATTCTTGATCTGTTGATTGTTGACATTTATTTTGAACAGCTTTCGCTTGACGTGAATTTTAATTTGATTACATATCAAACTGCAAACAGTTTGTGGTGTCTAAGACTAGTTTGCTTCCCAGCAACAACCCCAAGGATTAGGGAGAGTAAGAAACCCGCATGACAATTTACTTTTTTTCTTGTAGCTGGTCAAACGCAGCCACAAGTTTACAGCTATGCATATAAAGCTATGTAAATTATGAAAGTTGATAAGCACGTTTCGCTATGCAAGGATTCTGTGTCTGTGTCTGTATCACTGTTGTTGATGAAGATGAATGATGTAATAATTCCATCATAAAAATGCTTGCTCAGCCAACATTTCATATATGCAGAATATAGAAGCAACCTTAAATTGACAAGCTGGCCAGCCCCGAGTGTCAAAGGGTTGGTTCCTCTTTTCCACCTCCTAACTCTGTAGCTTTTCTGCTTTGAACTAAAAGCTAAGGCTAGATTTCTAGACAGAGTCTGGAGTCAGAAGCAGCTGCCTATCTGCTGCTGTTGCTGTTTGCTGCTGATATTACAACAAGTTTTTACATTTGCCACAGTGCAATGTTGTAGATACATTTTCTCGATTTCTGAAACTGGTTTCGGCTTAACCTAAACCCAGAGATCCATTTACATTAATTGTACTTAGGGACCGACAGTACACATCTCTTTTTTCTAAATGGCAGCTTTGCCACTGATTTTGATTGCCTTCGAATTTGACTGTTACTTAAAAAGAGAGGGATAGAAATAAAGAGAAAGAAGAGAAAGAGAGAGAAAATCCATTAGCACGCTCAGTCAAGCCAAAATCCATCATAAAGGTAAATCTTTGTTTACCTTGACCCTGCCTCCACATATACACACTCACAAACACACACACACACTTGTACATGCATAGTACGGCTAGGTCCGGTATCGGTTCGTGCATCCTTAAGTTTGGATACTTGTTTTATGTGTCTTCTTCTTCTTATTCGATTTGCCCTCGACTCACCTTTCGATTTTTTTACAACTTTGTTTTCAACGTTCGATGAATTTTTTTTTTGTTTTGATTGCACTGTTCGTTGTTGTTGTTGTTGTTGTCGTTGTTATTGTAAAGTCAAAGTGTCGAATTGTAAAGATCAGTCACCTTTTGGTGCCTACTATTCGATCGTTGCCGTATCCCATAGAAACATCAACATTTACATTGCTGTTCCTGCTGTTGTTGGTATACCCTGTAACATCTTTTTCAATGGGTAAAATGGGTTTCTGTTAGTTGGCAATAATATAAATGAAAATTGTTGATCCAAGGAGAATAGATAACTTTGAATATATCTATGTTTTATCATAGATTTTCTTGCACATCTAACCTGCCTAATGGGAGGACAACTTTGCCTGCAAAGGAAATATTGATAAATATCAATTATTCATTTTAATTTTCGACCTACGATCTTTAAGATACAAGGTATATCTTAGTCTAGCACACTCGACCAGATAACTTTACTTGTGTTTTTGCTTTTGTTACTGCTGCCCAATGGCTCGTACCCCTTTATTATGCCAGCCATGTCGCGCATGCTCCGCCGTTTGTACTCGTATCCGTTCTCTTTCTTTACTAGCATTTTTACTGTGTAATCACGCTTAAGCCGTGTCTCAGTCGCTGCCTATGTTGCCGTCGCAGTCAGCTTCTCAGTCGGCGTCTCTCTATGTGTCTAGTTGCACGCTTATTTATTTGTTTGCTGGCTCCAAACTGGTACTGGCATCCATTGGACTTATCCAGGGACAAAAGTACAGTCCTCGCTCTGTTTTTCCTGATTTTTCTCCAAGGGGCGCCCCTTTTGTGTGTGTATGTGTGTGTGTTTTGTTGTGGCTTGCCACGCAGCCAACTGGTTTGTCTAGTACGAGTATCTCCTCCTCATTTTATTGCCCTCCGTCTCCCCTCCTGAAGCCATGTTCTTCTTCTATTTCTTAGAATGCTGTTTTCCTTCTGCTTGTCGTATCGGGGCGTCGATCAAGCCCCTCTCAGCTGTGCCCATGCAACCAAGTTTATTTACCTCTTGCCACAGGTTTGTTTACTTTCATCGTCCAAGGAACCAGAGCCCAACATGTAGATTGACATAAACAAAATACATACAGAATAATGAGAAAACATTTCATAAGCCGATTTGTCGTCACATCAACGGAAGGAAGCTCTAAGCAATGATGCGTTGAAAATATTAAACAGTTACAAGGGAAGGGCAGCAAAGAAAATCACTATCGGAAATAAGGCTTAATTGGAAAAATTATTATTCCTACAAGCAGGTAGTAAAAAGTGTAGATTCATGTCTTTTAATATGCTAATGTTAGGCAAAGGAATTTCTATGGAATATTACTCTAAAGTCATTAAACGTTCGAACTGCCTTTCGTTTTTTAATAAGTTGGTTTGTTATGGGAACCAGCTTAAATAAATTGGCTTCTAAGTGAAATTAGGCAATATGGGATGTAAGACCTAACCTAAAGTGTCAAATAAAGGTCTAAGGTGGTATTTCTACAAAAATGTTTAGCTTCCCTTGTTAGCATTTTAAATTTCATAATTTATATTGATCAAGTTATTATATTTATAGACAGTCCATCTTAAATTAGAAACTCAAGTGTCTCTCGGCCCACACACATATAAAAACTAGAATAAGTTGTTTCGTTTTATGGCTAATTGATTTCAATCTGACCGCCTTCGACGTTTTGGCCAAAAATCAGCACACAAATCCGTATACATTACAGGAAAACGAGCATAAAAGGACACAGAACAGAAATTAAATAAAAAAGCGAGAGAGAGTGATATCGCGATAAGACCAAAACATTTTGCGCATCTTCATAATTGAAAGATCATACTGTTTATAGCTCTATTGGCAGGAAGAGATGCTTGAACAAATAATAATAATTATGGCAAACTCAGATTAGTTGCGCCCGAATGAATGTCGAACGAAAAGGAAAATATCAATGGAAAACTAGGTTTTCACTGCCTCTCCACGGCGGCTATCAGCAGACTCATATCTTTCCACAGTTGGTAAATGCTTCAGTGCACCGGACTGTCAACAAAAAGAACCTGCAAGGATTTCTAACGGTCAACTATGCACCGGCATCCATCAGCTGACTGCTTGAGATGCATTTGTATCTGTTGCAGCACTTGAGTTGCAGTCGAGCGCATGATAGCATCTACCACAAGGAAATTTATATTTTTAAGAAAAATCCATATGTATTAGTTATCTAGGGTAGGGAAGCGCAAAGGATCGAAAAAGGAAATTGCATTTTTGGCGCTCTTTTCAATTTTACTGTGAAAGGATATATGTGTGTTGTGTGTGTATGTCCTTTGAAAAAAGGATTTTTTCCGAAACAAACTGTTCATTTTGCGCGCCACACAGTCAACAGCAGTAGTTCTGTGTGTGTGTGCGCATTTCGTAGTTGGTATCTTGAACTAACAATCATG
Organism: Scaptomyza flava; assembly: GCA_030179655.1. Taxonomy (NCBI): domain Eukaryota; kingdom Metazoa; phylum Arthropoda; class Insecta; order Diptera; family Drosophilidae; genus Scaptomyza; species Scaptomyza flava. The sequence continues at coordinate 12,338,381 of JARNME010000012.1, forward strand.
ACCATTGGCCATGCTCAAAAAGCGGCTTATGGTCTTTCTAGAATTGCTTGTGGCATGTGGGTGTATGTGTATGTACGTGCTGCTGAAACAATATTACACACTGCCACACCCCACACACACACACACACCAGCATATACACTTGCTTTATATTCATTAAGAATATGCACAAACAAAACAATATATGCAAGTTAGTTATTGGACATAACAAAGGATCTTAAACTATGCAGAGCTCTGGCAATATTTTCAAGTTAAAGTAGGCTTATCCTTTGCCCCAGCAGTATTGTATCCCTTTGCAGGTCATCTCTATTGTAAATTGATTAAACAAACTGCAACTTTAGCTGTTCAGTTAGCCGGCACTGTCTATATGTATGTACATAAGTATTTAACCACAGCTGTTGCGAACTATCTGCATATTAGATCTGTGTAGGTAACTAGAACCTCTGACCACACACAAGCGTTTGTCTTCAATCTTCTACTTCTACATATTTGCAACGTGTCCATTCATTTGGAAGACTTAATGTGCGAAATGCTTTTGTGCACATATGAGATGATCTCATTTTTGTCTAGCGAAAGAGTAAAAGATGCCTTGTACATACATATGTACTTTGCATGCATAGTTCTAGCATCTGCACTTATTTTTGTTGGTATTTATTGTTCCTGTTCCCATTCAAATCATATTGATCCATGCCATTGAGCAATATGTCGTCAAACAGTTGCCGCCCTTAAACCCTGAAGCCTTGCTTCGTTGCTATGCAAATTACGCACAAATTGTTCATTTTCCTGGAAACCAGATCATTTTTAAAGAATTACTCACATAGCAAGTTTTTTTTTTCTTTCTCATGTGTTTTTGATTTTTTGCACAAGTGCTACGTTTGAGTAATGCCCGGAAGTTTTTATGTTTTTCACAAGAAATGCCGCCTTAGTTTATCAACAGTAGCTGACTTACGTAATGTTTGTATTAGAGGTTTTTGATTTCAGTTTTTATTGTTTTAAAGGCCTAATGCCGCCTTTTGGTACGGCCTGCTTGCAAAGTCCAGGCTAATGGTTTTTTCACACTCTGCCGCTAAAATGCAAAGGACTGAACTATGCATAGATCAAGTCTTGTTTTATGTTCGTGTGCATATTTACATGACGTGTTGTTAGGATCTCAAGGCTTTTTGTCTTAAAAATCTTTAGATTTATTTCTCTATTGTAAGAGGTGTTCTTATACAGAATTCATTGTGGAGTGCCGCCAAGTAAGGTTAACTCTAGCTGTTTGTTTGATATATGAGTTAGTGAACACACTAAAACACGTTCGTTTTTGAGGAATTTCAACTGCTTTTTTGCAACCCTACACTAAAAATATCTTAGAATTTTGAAGTTTAAGCATATTCGAATTGAACTGCTATTTGGAAATTTTAAACTATGCTGTTTTTACCCGGAATGTTAAACTAAAAGTATATCATATGAGAAAAGTCAAAGTGTAATAAGCTTTCCTGTTCTAGTTCTATATATTTTCCTTCTCTGTTCGGAAAAAGCACCATCCCTACCACTAATCAATGGTTTATTATTTGAGCTAAGCTATATTTCAAATAAGACTTGAACAAAAAAAGTCGGCACATTTGAGCACATTGTTATTATTATTCACTTCGGGCCCACAAACAGTACTTCAAAGATGCCTTAAATTATCAATTGAGAGGAATTTTGCAATCTCATGCAAGCATGTTAATTGCCTTTTGGCAGAGTCTCAAAAAAATGAGTTGTAAATGAGCAAAAACAGTGTGCAAAAAGTGTATAAAGTGCCGCCAAGGTTTTTCAATTCATTTGCGGTTTCTATGATTTATGCAAAAAAAACACTAGGATCCCATCATTAATTACCCTTTTTGGGATGAAGTCGGTAGACTTGAAACATTCCGACACGTGCATTGTAATGATCATATCATCAGCAAAAGGATAAATCGGTTCCTGTGGAACATATGAGCATAACGGTAACCAATCGATTTCAAAACAGGCGGTAGCTATAGAGGGAGTACATTATACCAATCTTTAGATCAAAATCAAATATTTTATGCACACGCCTCGTTTCGGCCGTTACTCCTGCAAAAGGACCACGTCCAACAAGCCGTGAAATTCTTGAACATAAATCGAATACTTATGAAAAAGCAATTATGTTCTGAAAGTCAGTTAAGATTATTCGTATATCGTGTCCCTGTGATCCCTTTTCGTATTCAACTGGTTGAATGACCTCGCAAGTGATTGACCGTTCGGACGCCGTGAGAAATGTTGAATACAACCCTTCATTAGATCAGTTTTAAAGAGGTTACATAAAAATTAGATGATTGCTTCTTCGAGTGTGTCATTAAAATTGACTATTTGTATTGCTCTTTGGACCCTTTGCAACATAAAAGTTCGTTATGGTTTGAGCGTTGGCTCAGCAATTTTCCGTTAAAAATCAAAACATATAATTTTCTCCTGTGCCAGTCAATGTCAGAGGGAGATGATGGCACAGGTAACGAATATCAGTGCATAGAGGAAAATCCAATACATATAGGTATACATAGACACACGACAGAGACACGAACGAACAATAGAACCTGTTTGCCAAGGGGAAAATCCAACTAGAAGTCAGACCCATAAGAACATGACGAGATTTCCTGCAAAGCAATAGAAAACAAACAAGGCGAAGGAAGATAGGTAAATGGAAATTGATAAATGCCTAGTGAAAACAGGTTGAGGACAGGTACAATGCTAGCTAGATGCATAGCGGGGGAGTCGGGGAAAGGGGCTCTGAGCCAGTAGCTGAAGCGCGGCCTGCACGTGGACGATGCTGCTGAGGATGGGCTGAATGATGAAGCCTTTTCAAGGCGCTTTAACGAGTTTTGTGTTTTGTGCCCCCTTCAGGAAAACAGAGAATATAAAGAAGAATAATAAGAAAAACGAGTTAAGAGTGCCTGTGGTTTAATGGGGGTTTGGCTTTTTCACAGATTACAAAATTATATGTATAACCATTCTTTAAGCCCAAACAAAGAAACACAAACACACAAATGTAAAGAAAGAAGATCGAAGGAAAAATGTGTGATGTGGCTCCATTTGTGTGCAGGCCTGGGAAACTTCGATGCCCCAAAAATGCGTATTTATTGAAGTCAGGTTATAAACAAAGGACTTATGGATATGTGTAGATAATAGGGATGAGCCTATAAAAACTAATCTTAACTTTTCAGGGGCGATGATTTGAAAGTATTTTTTTTCATAGGTTTGAAAAGGGAATTTTAAGAGAAAAGTGATGCGCATTTAAAGAGGAGTAGAACCGATTCCTAAACAACAATTAAACGTTGAATTCAGAAATCGATAATTATGTTCAACATTTTATATTTAACTCTTCTGTCTTGTCCCAAACATCAATAAAGAACGGCAACATATGTTGTCTGGACATAACTGCTTTGGTTTATATGAGCCGTAATTGAAAAGTCGACATAAACAAAACCCCGAAAATGAACAATTCCTTTTAGCAGCCAGGACACTATTAAATTAAAACAAAAATTCAAATCCTAACAATAACAAGCCTAGCATCCTGCTAATGAGCATTCAGTTGCCTAGCCTTTGAGTTACTTGAGATTTTATCAAAACAAAACGACAGCCAGGACTCTCAACTGGTAGCCTCGAGCGGTTTTCACTTGATCCTTTTTTTTCTTCTTTTTTTTTGGCGCTGCCGCTTGTCCTTGTTTATGACTATGTGTTTATTATTGAGGCGCTGGCTAGCTTAGTACCCCAAAAATGTAGTGAAACTTGAGTCGATTGTCGCGGCCCGGACCCTTGAAGTGGTCAACCCGTCAGGGTCAGGATCAGCATCATCAACATCTTTGACCATATGCCAGTCAGTGATTTACTGTTGTATTAGGTTTTTAAAACCTGAGCCCAAAACTGAACCAGAAACATGCTTTGCATGTGGTATTGATTGAGCAATTTAAGTGCAGCCACAACATATATACACACTATGTGTGTGTGTGTACTGATTTGGAAGCTGTCAGCAAGATTGCTCCAATTTCATGGGCGATTTACTCAAGTGCAGTCTAATTAATAATGAGCCCCATCGATTCGAGCGAAACTCACTAAAACTTTGACAAAAACAACATCTGTTGTTCTTATTTTCAATTTCTTAAATTTCATCAAGGTTGTATTTATTGACCATTAACGGTATTTTGCTTTTTAACTTAATTTCCAGGTAAAACTAATAAAACTAAAACACAGGCCAAGGATAAAAATCAGTTAACAGCTTGGAAATACTCTTTGATGCTTAAGGTAAGTCATTTTTTAACAAGTTTGTTTAACATATTAAGGGAATAGAGGAGTTAAAAGAAAACAAATTAATAATCGTTAGGCAGGTATTAATATTAAACTGATTATGAAGGAGAATACCTTAATACCTAAAGGGATAACTGAAGGTTGTACTACGAAATATGCTCAAGGTGTGACATGTACTTTAAGGTCTGAGATTGCTTGCTTGTTTTCTCTCAAATAACCGAGATTCATGGAATTCGCTCTCTTAAAAAACGCATGCATTCCATAACTAAATTTAATTGCGAAACTTTCAAGGAAAACATTGCCATTAGGGATTGTTTTTTGTTGTTTTGCCGTGTTGCACGCCAGCATTAGCTAATGTTGTCCGCCACAATGCCCATTAATGTTATGGGCAAAAAACTCTCTAGAGAGAAGACTGAGACTTCCATAGCTTTGAAAAGATCATTAGCAGGAATAAGATCGTAAAAACACATGACACGCGAAAATAATGCAAGTCTCGCCTCCCATTTTGCCAGCCCAGGACAGCCATGAAATTGCAAACGAGAAGAGTAGATCAAATAGATTGTTAGACCTCCCGGGAAATCAATATGTTCGATTGCCAAACAATTTCATAAAAGACAAAAGATGACCACAGCGACCAACAATTTTTTTTTATATAGAGGAATACACATCAAACATTGAGCAAGGACCTTGTTTGACTTAAAAATGTACTGCGTCATGCGGCCCAAAAATAAAATACTATCATAAATGTACACAGGTTGAATTTGAAGTTGCGGCTGTTTTGTGTGTTTGAGGTTTTGCCGCGCCTCTATAAGAAAGCCGTTGTTGTTGGTGTTGTTGCTGCTGCTGCTGTTGGCTGTGTGGTCGTACAAAAAAATTCCTGGAAGCTAAATACAAACGAGTTGGCGGCAGGGAGTTGAGCAAAAATATTATGAGAAATAACAAAAGTAATCAAATATAATAAAAATCGAAGAGCGAGAGCGAGAAAAGATGGCAAACAATGGGCATTTCTTTCATATTTAGTATTTATATAATGCATTTTGTTTGTGCTGCAGGCGAGACCTTCAGACGCGTGAACATTTTGTTAAGTGCTTTTTGCGGCGTGAAGGAGTTAAGAAACGATTATGATTTAGCCACCACACAAGTCGAGGACATGTACATATACATACGTATATATATATATATGTAAAGCGATATTAGATGCTTTAAATGTGTCAAATAGTCAGCAGGTTGTCTGCTGCTTGATCCTGCTCGTGCAAATTTCGCACGGTCTATTGTACCTGTGGAGCGACAGCGCCTTGCTCACGCAGCGTGCTCCGTGCCAGACAACGTTGTCATTAAGCGTTGTCCTGGCTGGCGCCTATCCCGTTGCGTGTCTTCCTTTCAGTTGGTGGCTTTGCAATTAACTGCAGCGCTTTGTTAGCAGCGAGAGAACGCGCGCACTTGCAGGACACTCTCGCAGTGACTCTTCACTCTTTTGCAGCAAATCTAATCGCAAAATGCTGCGTGCTGCTTAATTGCACAAAGAAGGTACACTTGTCCAGCACATGGCCAGCTAACTGTTCTTCAACGCCCAGCTCCCGCAAAAAAAAACATGTGCTCGAAAAAGTGCTCCTGTCGTATACGCCCACGCCCATCCCATCAATACATATATCCTTGCGGCTTGTCGCTTAATAGAAAATAAAACTATATTTTATTGATTTCTTCGCAATAAATCGGCAAACAACATCTTGCAGACATAGCGATTCCTTGCCCGAATCTGAGCCTGCAGCAGGTAGTCCTGCAAGTTACTTGCGCACTTGAACTAATTGACAAAATGAAAGGTGAGAGATTGCATTTGTGCGATAAGACAAACGCAGTTTTTTCTTCTCTTTTGCGCTATTGTCTATGAAATTTATTACCTTCGAGTTGGTCCTTTTGTGCGTAAAAGTAACGATCTTTGCCGGTTTCCCACTGCTTGAACCAAAACAAAGTGCCACACTGACAGGCCTACCGACAAGGACTATTAATTTGATTTTATGTGCACTTGCTCAATCTTTTTTTTATTACAGATCAATATTTTTGCGCTCGTTCTGTTAAATGGCAACAGCCCCTACTTCTACTGAAAAGCCACACACATAGATACCTTTGCCTTGGCCTCCTTGTAGTTATTTTTTTTCTTTATTGTTTTTTATTATCTTGACGCCAGTGCAAAGCGCCCTACTTAAAGTATATATTGTACACCAATGTGTGTGTGTAGCTCCTCCTTTTCTGCTTGGTAATTCAATAGCTTTGGCAACTTTTAATGTTGCACATGTTGCACTTTACAGCCCCCGACAATAATCGTATATATATATCTATATATATATATAGTTGAGGTATATGGTTTCATTGCGGCTGCTACGTGCTTACAAGCTGAATCCTACCAAGTGCTCATTGATGCAAGCTTCCTGCCGACTGGCAACTGGCAACAGCAACAAAAATTCATTTAATGTGGGAATATTGTGTTGAAGCATGAGTTTAATACTTATTTTATGATAATGTCACTCTGTTCGTTTTTCTGGAATATATGCGCTGTGAGAACTTAAACAAATGTTGCGGTTAAGATATTGAATATGAAAAGGTAAAGATGAAAAAGTTTATCCATGAACTAAATTATGAAGAAACTAGTCTTTTTATAATATTGTTTGAAAAACTAGGAATTTTTAAGATTCTATTCAGAGATAACTGCATATACTATACATACACTGAAAAAATTAATCAAGATTTTCCACCTTGAATCAACACTTTTCGGTCTTATTTCTCGTGTAAGACCGAAAAATCTTGAATCAAGTATGAAACTTTCTTAACTGTTAAGATCGCTCATTCTTAAATTTAGATCGTTTTGAGAATGAAAAGTACTTATTTCGGATTGTTAATTCTTGAATTAAGAAGCAAAATTCTTAGAATTTGAGATCTGACAAACTGTAAATGAGATTGAAGCGAACTTAAAAACAAGATGTTAGATCTTGAATTTTAAGATTATTAATTCTTGATTTAAGAACTGACAAATTCACATTAAAAAAAAAAAAACGGCAACTATTCGTACTTTAACGCAGCCTAGCCGTGTGTAAGTTGCGTAAGGCTGTAATTTTTTAAACAGAAATTCTGGCTTCGTCAACATTAAGGTCGAATCGGGTTTAAAATCCAAGAACTTGTATTCTTGATCCAAGTTTGACACTACTTGATTATATAATTTCCTGAAATTCTAATATTTAGACACATAAGCGCAGAATAGCATTTTTACAGCTGCCTATCATTCTCATGCTTTAGCTAGAAATGTACGAAATTAGAAATAAACATTACAAATTTATCGGATTTTGCTTACCGTGACGGGGATTTGAACCTTAGATCTGTTGTTAACTGCGTCGAGTGCTTTAGCTGTTGAGCCAATTCCTATTACATCTTGACTGCAGTTAATGTTTATGTTAAGTGAACTTGATTTAGAACAGTTTATTCGGCATTTTTATACTAATTAATGACTTTTAAAAAAATAAGAACAAAAATAAACTTGTTTCATATCATTTTTAAGAGCAAAAAAAAAAAAAAAATTTGTAAAATGCCGCTGAGATTTGAACACGCGACTCGTACTTGATTCAAGAATTTTCGTACTTGATTCCAGTAGTTCGGAGGATAAACTTGATAAACTTGATAAAAGTTCACTCAGTACTTGATGTAAGTATTTCGAACTTAAATTGCCAGTTTTAAGTATTTTGGACTTATAATAATTAATTGAAGCCTCCTTCCGACAAAATTTGTTTTAAAAAACTAAAACTTTTAAAGAAGAATCAAGATTTTTATTCTTGTAATAAGAACGTTTACTACTTATTAAATCGCCAAGTTCGTTTCAGTTTTATTAATAGCCTTTTCAATAATTATATTCTTATATTAAGAACGTTTAGTGCTTAAATAAAATAAGAATGTTTCAAGACCGTTTTAGGCGTGTTTTGAGATTTTTTAAGAACATACATTCTTACTTCAAGTACATTTGGAATTGAATCAAGATTTTTAATCTTAAATTACTCGTTAAGTTCGTTTTAGACTTAATTTAAGATTTCTTAAGCACGAAACGTACTTAAATACTTCAATTACGAATCGGGATAATTCTAGATTAAAAATCTTAAATTTAGATCGTCATTTTTTTTCTGTGTATGTGATATTAATAGCACCCTAGAATTAACTTTTTCTAAGAGTTTTTGCCAAGATAAAACTCATACAAAGCAAGCACCCTACTTGAATTCAGCACTTTCTATACAAAACTCCGCCCGCCCGTAGTGCAAATATGTAAAATTTCCAACACACTAAAATTAAGTGGACACAGCATATGCTTATGGCATATAGCACCATACCAAAACCAAGCTAAAAACCCTATGCCTGTTTCTCAAATTAATAATTGCAAGAGCAAAAAGTCAAGAGTATTGCAGCCAGCAGGCGATTTTTGTAGGGGCAGAGTATCAAAAGCAGCATGCATGTCCAACAGATGCACATATGCTAAACATATTTGCACACTATTCAAAACATACTCTATTAGTTAGTGAAAAGTGCGCGTCGGGTCGTCGAGTCAGTTGGTCACATTTGTCTTGTAATTACCGACTAACCCAGGTTAGAGCTGTACAAAAGGCAACGCGGCGTGAAGCTTTGAAATGTTTTGCTGCTAAGCAAACGAAGCCTTGTCCTAAGGATAACAAAACGAACTGAACACATGCGAGCCAGATCCTTGCGTGCGTGACCGTTACTAAAACTACTATGACTCAGCGGTGCTATATGATGCATTATCGGTATATGTTTGGGTGTGGGTGTAACTGAGTGTGTGTGTGTCTGCTCGCGTCAGTTGGTCTGCCTCAAAGCTAACCCTTGAAACTGCAGCTGCATTGAACTAAAAGCCACCCTGTTCTAGTTTAAAAGATAAACAAACCGACCGCGCCCACATCGACCAACTTTTTGGTTTGTTGTTGTTGTTGTTGCTTTTGTTGCGTTATCCTTGCGCATATTTATATATGTTTTATTTGTTGTTATGCTGATGTGGCACGAGCCAAATGTAGCTGGAACGCATATGTCGCCGCAGTTGAAACATTGACTTTGTTGCGCCTTGGCCCAATGTCATTGACTGCTGCACTTTTTGGCGCCCAATTCGAAAAACTAGGAAAAACTCAAAACACAAGGGTTGCTTCTGGTGTTGGTCATTGTCGCTAGGGAAAACTGTTAGTTCTGCCACCACCACCACCGCCATTAACCAGCAGCGAACCGCGACCAAATTATGCCGCTTGGCTGACTTGGCTGACTTCGACTACGACTTCGCCTTCAACTTCTACTTCAACTTTGACTTCTTGTATAAGCAAACAGCACGCGCTCAAAAAAGAACCACTTCCTCCATAACAGCAGCAGCAGTAGCAGCATTTCCTTGACTGTGCACCCAAATGTAATGAGTCGGCGGTGTCAGGTGCATGGTGCATGTAACAATTTCGTCTGACCCAAAGCCATAGCCAAAGCCAAAGTGAACCCAACCCCAAAAACAAAACAAAAAATTACCCTAGAATTGAATTTTCTTAGCTCTTGCTGGTAATTATATCTACCAAGTTGAAAGTTTTTCATTCTTTGGCATGGTGCTCATTAGACCAAAGCATTTCCATGCCTCATACTAGTTGAAGTGTCTGTATGTATATGTGATAACAACTCGCGCACGAGCTATTGACTGTATGTTTGTGCGTTTTGTTGTCCTTTCGTTGTAATAATTTGAAATTTTGATCAGGTGTTCGTTTCTGTTTTTGTTTTGTCTTTTCTTTGTGGCTTTCTTTGCAAGTCTGTCGCAGGGCGGGTTCAAAGGGGAACTATGAGCGTTAAGAATCGTCGAACCGTATAACACATCAGCTCTCGCTCCAACTTATTCGCATGTGGGCAGCAAAAGCGCGCGGCTTTTTTTAAAATATTTTTTTAATGCATATTTCCTTACTTGCAGGGAGTGCCATCGAGCCACTTGGCATTTGAACCGTATCGTGCCGATTTTTGTCGTTGTTATTGTTGGTAAAAGGGTCTTGAACTGTTCGGTTAATGTACGAATTGTTCTTGGAACTGTGAAATTTGATTTGCTTGAAAGCTTAACAGGTGACGAGAGTTGCGTTGGCAGGTGTGTGTGTGTGTGTAAGATACTAAAACATTCTAAAAAGTTGACATAATTTATCACTTAATGAAGTTTAGGAAGTAAAACCTTTTCTTTAAGTGGTGTATAAGCCACGTCTATTCAGTTGGCTTGCAAAAAAGATCGGAATACTGAAAGACAAAACATAAAACTAGCTTACCCACGAAAGGAAAATCTTTTCCCAACTTCCAAACTAAATTCATCAGAAATGGTATCCACAACAACAACTAGTTTTTTATTGAGAGGACAACCTACGGCAACATTAACGCCAACTCGTTTCAAAAACGAATCCGAAGGAAGCTCTACAAGTTTATTTATTGGAGTATTCTTGCTTACGCCCTTAGGATGATGATGTTCTACATCAGAGCTCATGATCTCCCGTTGACAGTCGCACTTCGCCCACTCGAAGGAAAGACTTCACTTGGCGCTCCTAGTTGCTGAATTATGCCTGGCAACACGCCAACCCTTTTTTTTTTTAAACCTTATTGAGCAATTTTGTAGGCTTTTTTGAATGCATTTATGCATTTCGAGTATGCTACTAATGATGATGGCTCAGATCAAAGCCAATTATTTCGGGGGATGTCCACAGAGCCTACACAAAAGTCACGCAAGATTGCGAGCGGGCGAGAATAAATATGAGCTTAAAGTTAAGATTGGGTTTTGAGGATGCCGTGCCCAGTTTCTTGCACTTGTATATGTATGTATCTGTATCTGTGTTTAATCAATTTTTTGTTTTTTTCTTTTGTTAAGCGTCCATGAAAAAAGCGTGCAACGCACGTACGAAATAATAATATAATCGTAAAAGGAAGAATTTCTGCAGTTGGTTTAAGAAAATTGCACAAAAAAAAAATTTCCGCAAAATGAGATGTAGAAAGCTGAGCATGTAAATTTGGTTCTCAAGCGCCGCTTTTTTTTTGAAAGTTTGGTGGTTTGTGGTTGCCCATAATATTGAAAACTAAAGGTAATTATTTTTCATGATGAATATATGAAAAAAAAACAATAATTTTCGCTTCGAGCCGCTATACAAACTTAAAAAGATATTCACTTACAATGCCAATGCAATTAAAAATTACGTTTCTAGTTTCGGAGCAAGTTTGAATTTTTTAAAATCTGATTTGTGGCTGGCTGAAACTGATCCGATTACATTAGCTAGACAAAAGAATTTGATTCACTGACCATTAACTGACCGAAAAGTGCATTAGAAAAAAAAAGAAAACTGACCACACGGCAGTTAAGGACGAGGGAAACAATAGCCTGCCGGTTCAAGTGCCGCTAAATATTCAAAAGGTTAAGCATTTTTAAGGTTGCCATAAAATAAACAACAGCCCCGAACAATGGCCTCAACCCGTTGCAGCCTTAACCCAAAACTTCTTCGCTTCTGATTGTAATGCAATTAAAAATTCTTATATTCTGTAAGTCAAATGCGTGAATCCAAAGGAAAGGCTATCCAGTGTTTGTTTAGTTGCGGTCAGTTGGCTTTGGTCAAAGGAATCAAGAGGATCCTGGATCTGGTTACATGAAACTTGCATATGTAACTGTTTTGCTGTTTTGCTGTTAGATATAAGGTAAACGATCCAGTGCAGTTTTAGATAACAAGGGGTCAAGCGGTTAGGGAGTGCGCAAATCGTGTTAGGCCATCAAAATTGTTGAAATTAAGCGTTAAATAGAACAACAAAAGTTTAATCCTGTAAGAACAAGGCAATCAAAAGACAAACTAAAAACACAAAGGAAATTTAATTAGGGTCACTTTTGCAATATGTAAATGCATAAGTTAAGGGTTGCATTTCATATTTTCATACATAGTTTGAACGATATCGGTTTTTATATACATTACTCTTACCATTTTCCATTTTCGGGGTGGACACTTGAAACGCTGTAAAACTTAAACACTTTCAAAACGGCGAACTTTTTATTTCTGTTTTTTTCACAGCGGCCTAAAAACCCGTTTATTTAGTTTTGTCCACTTTGTTGTTGTTGCTGTGGTCATTTTGTGAGTTTATGGTTTTGACGCTGCCCGCGTAATGAAGATAAACGATTTACAATAAAAATCATATTGTTTTTACACCACCAGATTGCATTTGTCCTTTTGCGTAGCTCTGAAAATGTTCAAGGATATTAATGATTTGCGCTATGCTTGCAGAAAGCGGTGTGTGGCATGCGGGATATTGTATCCTTAAGTGTAATAATGGCTACGCTTTGATTAGTTAAAGAAATTAATTTTGGAATCAATTCATTGAAATTTAAGATGCAGAAACAACAAAGACACTTGGGATGTGTTCTTGTAAAAGTGGCTCTCGTTCATTAAAGACAGTTGGCGACAGGAACGTGCATGCACATTCACATGCTGCCAGCTGTTGTTTACAGTTTGAATAGAACTAGTCACGTACTTTTAGTTTGTGAATAGAATAGCCCTTGCCTACAGTTTGAGGAGACTTAGTTGGTGTGACACTTGGATAACCATTCTAAGGCCATTGTGTACAATTTAAGGAAAATTAATAACTTCCAATAGGTGCATAGCTTAGGTTTATGCTCATAACCGTTCAATGTGGAGCATGCACTCAATAAACGGGTATTTCGTTCAAACCGCTTAAAAGTTGCCGCTTCGTTAAATGCTGACCAATTTCCCTTTAAAACGAAACATTTCGCGTCATGCGGTTCACTTTCGGAGACATTTCGTTGAGTGGGCAGCACTCTCGTTAAACTCATTTGTCGACGTCTTGAGGGAAATTTCTTCGTTTAATGGGGAATTCTTGTTTTAATGTGTAATATCGTTAAGTGGACTTTTGTAGCTCTGTGCATTTAGTGAAGACATTTACCTTTAATGTACACAACCAGCTTTTGTCAGTTAACACTTACTAATAGTATTAAGCTTTTGTCAGTAGCACAAATGTCTCATTGCTGTGAACTAATCTTTAAAGTTATTTGAAAATTTAGCGCACAAAAAAAATATACATAAAAAGTTTAAAGATTTGTTGTCATCTTTAAAATAACATCTTGAATACATAACATAGTACAAAGCAAATGTTGGAACGAGCATAAGGCAATGTTACACAATTAATATCTGTTTTAAAATAATATTTTTTCCGCATGCTTGAATTTCTTGCAAAATTGTTAACAAAACGCAAAGTATTTGAAATGACATCAAACCATTCGACAAGACCATTCATTCATTCAATTCCCTTGGCCAAACGCAATTCACTCGAGTGAAAAATGTTTATTTCAAAATGTGTGGGGGGGAATGGAGGAAAGGGCATAAGACGATTATCGCTGCACGAAATCAATGAAAGCAATATCCAAAATCAAATAAATCTTTCGAATGCATATTCCAAAAGCAATTTATTTTTATGATTTTTTATTTGTTTTCTATACTATCTTTAGGTATTTATCTACATATATGATGAAATTGAGCTACCAAAATTGTGCTTCAATTAATTTCCCCACTCAGGATTTCTATCGTGTTCACTGGCAGTTCCTTCAAATCAGATATATATATATGCCCGACTTAATTGCATGGAACTTGCTTAAAATTTGGCTCACCGCATTGCAGGACAAGTCCTTAAATTGCAACCCTCGCTGACAACAGCCAAGCCCCTCTCCCACCACCATCTAACGGGGATGGAGGATATGTTCTCTTGCAATAATATTACATATGGCATGTGGTACTTTCGCTTACGCATCGATTGGCATATAGGGGGGGGGATTCCCCCAAATAAAATGCAGCACCCGGTGGTTAAACTAATTCTACTTAAAGCGCTCACTCGGAAGCCCGCCGTTTTGTGGGGCGGCTGGAGTCAGGATTGAAGTGCGGGTTTGGGGGAGTATTCTGTGTCTGGACCCGCAGTGCTTATTGTCTGCCTTGAAGGGTTCAAAGTCAGTTGCCAGCCTTTGACTAAAAAAAATAATAAAAGAGAACAAAAGAAACGGTAAAAAAAACATTTTTAATAAAAATTATAATACTTACGCATGGGAAAACTTGGTGGAGTTTGTGACGTCCATTGACCAACCAAACATATGAAAAGGATGAAAGGGGGCAACCCCTTGCACCCACTCTTCTTGAAGTTGTCCATTTATGAGTTATGTTTCCCATGCTATTTTAATATGCAACGCGGAGACGTTCTTCTATCCGCAGTCAGCACAAAAATGTTAATCCTTTTAAGTGCGTCAATATCGCAGCAGACAGCAGCTAAACCCTTCCCAGTCTCCACCCCTTACTTTCGCACCACGCCAAACATTTTGGTCTATTATGTTTACGCAAAAAGGTCGCCGGGTTGAGTTCTAGACGCAATTCAAGCAAGTTGCACGCATCTGTTGGCTTGGCGAGCATAAATCTAATTTGAATTGAAAGTATTTTTCAATCCCATACGTATTATGAACATATTATGTTTTGTATTTGACTGCTTTTGGGGCTGTCATAACAATTTCATTAACAATTGTGCCTTGTGCCGCCTTTATGGCCAAAAAGGAACTGTCTGGCCTGGCATATTTATGGGTTCAGGAAATTGAATTAAATTGCTTAAAGCGGCTGCTATTGATATTTGCTTAAGACATTTTCATCTCTTTGGCTAGCGGGAAGAGTTAAATGTTTGCCGAAAACTTAAAGTTGACTTTAAGTTTAACGTACAAAATCACTTAAAGTACATTATTTGACTTTTTAGAGATTTCGAGATTCAGTTTATGTAAAAAGTCTTTCCATATTTTAGTTTAAACAAATAGTAATAAATGCGATTTATTAAATCTATCGAAAGGACCCTTTATTGTTCTTCATTTTACTCCGTGTAAAAGAAAGTTCTTGAGCATTTATCATATTTGCATTCTGAAAGTAAAAAAAAGTATTTTTTTTATAAATTTTTACCTCATTTGCTAATGCTTTTCATGATATTAAGTATTTCCAACCACACGACATTTTTCATTCCATTCGTTTAGGACAACAAAAAATCCTTGCCAAACATTATCTGTAAGTAAATTTCCACTGTCATAATTGAGTTGCATTCAATAAACAAATTGAACAATTTTAAGTCGCCAAATTGTTGGGTTTTATCATAAAAATGACTGCATCCAATCACATTTAGCGGCTATCTAGAAATCAAAGTGTTTTTACCCTTAAATATTATGGAAAATGTTTGTAAAACCACAAAATATGCAGCGACGCGACATTGTGACGACTGTGTCTGCATTGCTGCGGTGGTTGTTGCCACATGCACCACCAAGCGCAAATCCAATTGGAAAACCATTGTGTGGGGTACTCACAAAGACACCCCCCCTCTGTCCATACCGCATAAAAGTTTTCAATCACATTTTACAAGGGGTTAAACATTTATATTAACACATAGCATGAGGCAAGCGGCAAACAGTAGACGGCTGCAACATTTTTGGTGGTTGATAAATGTCGCTGGCTGGACTCAATGAAAACATTTTGCGGGTTCAGTTCATCCGGGTTGGTGTTGGGCGCCGGTTGTTTAGGAAATTTACTTTCTAGTAAATAAATATTTATTACATTTTTGGTTGTTGGTTTTGACATTTAGTTTTTATTTTTTTCGCTGTTGATATTCATTGTAACAAATGAACAAAATGAAATTTGCTTTTATAACTAGCGCGTATTCATAAAGTTTTGTTTAAATTACACATAATATTAAACTAGATATTTTTCCCTTTCTCTGCTCTCGTGCTGCTTTACTCTCTTTTTTTTCTGTCATTAACTGGAGTTTTCTTTGCTTGTATCGCTTGTTGTTTTTGTTGTATTTTTTTGATTCCCTCATTTGTCTAGTAGTGTAGTAGTAGTAGTAGTTGGAAAAGGGTATAAATCAGTATTTATTGGTTTGTATGGAACAGAAAACCATTGGGAACGCGGGGTGTACAGGCGAGAGTATATGAACAGAAATACAAAGATAATACAAAACGTATCGTTTGACGTATAAGATGAAAAAAAAGACTAAACCATACCACATATAAACTATTTCACTAAATTAGCAGCTGCATGCGATATAGCATATATGTATCAACGATGTATGTGTGTTTGTGTGTATCAGCAACAGTTTGGTATTCGTGTGGATGTTTCGTTTGATTACACATTTTGTTGAACTGAGCGCTTATTGAATCTTAAACATGATGCGTGTGTGTGTGTGTGTTCGTTGTGTTGGTGTTGTGGCTGCTGTTTTGGAATTAGTTTAAGTTTCAAGTGAATCTGAACGTTGCCCCAATCTCTAATCCTTGCGCACTGCACGCTTGCGTGTGGTTTTCGTTGTGGATTCCTGCAGTTAAAAACATTTTTCAATTCCTTTTTGCATATGTAAAATGTAATCTTTCACTTACCTCAGTCTGTGTTGGCTCATTATCCTCCTGCTGTTTGATCTGCTCGTTAGTATCTAAATCAGACTTTTTATTATTTTTTTTTGGACTGGCAGACTTTGAGATTGTTGTTTTGGTGACATCAGCACCAGTTGTTGCTTGCGCTGGTGCCGCATCCACATCTTCTTCACTCTCATCCTGCTCATCAGCCGCAGCATCAGCATCAGCGTTCTCATCCTGCTCATCATCGGGCTGCGGAGCATCTGTTTTCTTGGCCTCTGCAGCGGCAGCTGCAGCTGTCGAATCCTGTTTGAACAAAAAATGAGCATTAGGACATTTCTAAACGTTATATAAGGAAAACTAAATGTTTAATAACTAGCTTTACATTACCTGACTTTTAGCTTTGCCAAATTTAAGATAGAAACCAATGACAATCAAGATAATAATGCCAACCAAGCCTAAAAGCGATGCTGTGGGATATGCCTTGGCTAGCTCAGTGACCTTGTTGACCAATGAGTCCTACAATACAATGATACGATATCAAATAGCAATAAGGGTGCAAAGTGCATAGGCAAATGTGTGTAAGCAACATGTGTTTGTACGGCTAAAATAGTATCATTAAAGTTACTGAAAACCTCTTTGGAGCGTCGATACAAGTAACAGACATAACAGCTGGCTGGTATTGACAAATATGCAAAATATAGTGCCCACCAGCCGGGCTTATAGTTCATGTGACGCATCATTCGATGCCACAGCGTTTTCTTCCATTACAGCGAAGAGTATAAAGTTCACTTTGATTAGTTAGCTAATTGTTTCGCTTTTGTTTTTGTGTTTTGTATAATGTATTGTTTTGGGGCGAACAACTTACCGATTCACGATCTATGTAGCGACGCTTGATGTCAAAGCTATTGGCGGCAAAGTCACGTGCAACATCAACATCGTCCGTAATGATGAGATTATCAAATAAGATTTCATTAGACATGGACCACAATTCCAGACCAACAGCGCTCTTCAAATAAAGTATTTAAAGTTAAGGTAATAGAAGTAATCGTTTTTTATAACTTACAATTGGTGTCATCATGAAGGGCTTAAGATCCTCAAAGAAATCAGGATTTGCAATCTTGCGTGGCGTCCACTTGCCCTGATAGTTAGGATTATCGATCATTGGTGCACGCCATTTGCCTTTGTATTCAGGATTGGTAATCAAAGGTGCCTTCCATACGCCGCAGCCAGGTGCCTTCTCACACACTGGGTTATCTACCATAGCCGCCTCCCATTCACCATCGATTTCGGTATCCCAATCATCAGGTTTGGTCGAAGCTGGATCGGCAATCATATCAGGCTCATCCTCTAGCCAACCATCGGGCATGACAGCACTTGCATCGGGTATCTGCGGTGGTGCATCATCGTTCCAGTCATCGGGCTTTTGTGCAGTTGGATCGGGTATCTTTTCACGCTCATCCCAATCAGCTGGCTTCTGATCTGCTGGATCATCGATCTCGGCTGGTGGATTCACAGCTGGCTTAAAATCTGTCAATAGCGAACCCTCGTTAATGATCTTGTGATCCAAGCGTATCTCAAAGGTGTTATCCGGTCGCACAACCAACTGATACAAATGCGGCAACTTGTCCTTGAATGGCTCTTCCAAGCGATTCCTAAAATGAGCATAGAAAAACACAATCAGTGTGTAAACATGTGAATGACCTGAGCAAAAGCTGCAGCAGCAGCGGCAGCAACTGTTGCTCATAGGGTTAATCTACTACATAGATGCGGCAGCTTATCTGCATAGCAAAACGAAAATATAAAGCAGCAGCAAACGGTGCTTGCAATATATGGGGGCACTTACTTTGGTTTGTTACAATGCTTCTCGGTTATGGTGCCGTTAATTGGATTTACGTGACGGAATATGAAATGCATTTTCACATCATTGCCGCACTTGTCCGGTCCGAACATAATGGTGTAGGGTGTTTTGTCATTGAACTACAGTCAAACAAGAAATATATTTATGTTTAACAATAGGTAGTTAAATGGAAATATGAATTTTGTTATAGTGAAGTTGTTTGTGGTTTAACAAAGAAGCAAATTTCTTGATGAACTTACTTTGGTAAGATCTTCGGTTTCCTTGCCGGCTGACAGTAGCTTGATATATGAGCCACCACACTCTTGTCCCTCCTGCAACGCAAACATTACGAAAATAGAAAAACAGAACACAAAATTAGGTCGATTAGTGACATGACAGTTGACAATTAATTGGATTAGCCAATCCATAGGCAAAACTAGCTGATGCAGTCCACACTCATTGTGGGTGGTAATTAGGTGGCGGGGGTTTTTGTTTTGCTAACGCACCTGCATTGTGACCTCATACTGCACGACCAAAGGTTTGTCGCTTTTGAAGTCAAACTTTTTGCTAAGACGCGCCGAGATAGCCGCATGTTTTGCCTTGGACTTCAACACCAGACCCTTATCCTTGGGCGAAACAATGCGCAACGGCGATTCCCAATTCCAGATGCCATCATATTTGGCTATCTCTTCGGCAATGTCATCCTTCTTAGCCTGCGATTTGACCCACAATTTGCTTGATGCCGCAACATCATCAAAATGATCAGCAAAGTGGAATTTGTTTGGTTCAATGACGGGGCTCTCATAGACCAGCTCCTCACCGGCAACGTCGACAGGTTCTTCCTAAAAAGTAAAGATAAATATTTTGATAAAAGTAAAGTTATGGACAAAATTATTAGAAAACATGAATCGTAAATTCTCGACTAGCAAATGTATATGAACCAATTTAATTCCGACTTTTACATGCTCATAAACAACTTTATAATACCCTTTTAACACCCTTTTACACAGAGGTATGAAAAACAAAAAAGTAAACCACGCGGCTGACACACATATTCTTTTTTTTTTGCTCAGAGCGCAGCGCGAGTGAGAGAAAAAGAGAGTAAGTAGCAGGCAACGCCGATAGAAAGGCTGAGCATGTGTGTGTGGTGCTAGGGGGGGCTTGCGTAAGTTTGTTAGCTTAGTTTATAGATCTACACACACATATACATATATACAGATTGGATGTCAAATTTGAAACGTTGACAAAACGCGGGTCAAATTGTCACGCATTGCACGCGCATACAAATATAACCGCCCCCCATAGCCCCGTAGAACAACAACGACAACAGTTGTTGATACTGACGTGTACTTTTGTATGCCGGTTTCAATCGTCATACATTCTTTTTATTTTTGTTCTCACCTGCACATCTTCGACGAGTCCGTCGTCATCAAAGTCGTCGATTTCTGCATCGTTAGCGGCGGCGACAGCCAACATACAACAGCAAGCCATCAGCAGCGCCAGCGCTGCTCGGCCCCGGCAAAATTTTTGCTGCATTTCGCTAGCTGTGTGTGATTTTTTTTCTTTATTTCTTTATGTGCAGCTGCTTTCAACCACTTCTTCTCTGGTATGTGAGTTTATTTTGTTGTAGTATCGCTCGGTTTTTGCTTTATGCCGACTTGCGTAGCTTTTCAACGTTAGCTGCGTACTGGCTGGCGCTGTGGGAAAACGTAAAATGATATCTAGCGCGGCCAACTTTGTTGTAATTAAGTTAAATTAAATTATACATTCTCACTGCGCCTACTGCCTGGCTGTTTTGCTTCTTTATTCTTTTTACTTAAAACACGGCTGCAACCCTAACATGGTTTGAGGTGCTAAAAAATACCAAAAAAAAATAATGTGTGTGCAAGTGTGAGTAGTGTTGCGCAGTGCGCATGTTGGCCGCACTGCCGACGTCATAGATGGCGCTTTGTAGCGGAGCATTTGAATTTGTATAAATAACGGATAAATTAAAAAACCAATTTAATAATAAGAAATTAAAATGTAACTTAGTATTATAATGTGTTAAAAGATTTGGAAGCACATAGAAAATGAAGAGACAAATATTTTTCAAGTGTTTTGTGTATATTAAGTCCGTAATGAAGGACTTATAACTCGCACTAATGCAAATTTGTCTGAATGCAGCACTTTATAGAATTTCTAGTATCAATTATTAAAATGGAACCCATAATGATGAATAGCTTGCACATTTTTATTAAACAAGTGCCGCAACTCGTTTACCATAAAAAGTGATTAAACTCGCATGTTGGCAATTATTTTAAAAGCTTGCCAGCTCAATTAATGCGCATCTATGGCAGCTACTAAACTTCCCCATAATAAAATCAATGGGGATGGCAAAACTTTTCTATACTATGTATGTATGTATGCATGTTGTATGGGTATAAATATATGTATGTACTTGCACATAAAATGTCGACCATTTGAGCATAAAATTATAATAAAAATAGCTTGGCTTATATTCTAAGAGTGAGGTCTGGCGGCAAGTGTGCTTCCCCACCAACCCGCCTTAGGTTTTCATTTATCTATTACCCCTTCATTTTTATTTTATTTTTTGTTTGTTCGTAGTGGCCAAGGCTTCGTTTAACCATTCAATTTATCTAGTGAGCAACGCTGGTTGCATGCAGTTTTAAAACAAAAAAGCTTTCTGTTTAATGGAATATTTAACACAATTTAAAAAGTTTCTAAAGACAAACAATGGCTCAGACACTCGCTTACACAATCTAGCTAAAACTTTTATTGCACTCTCTCTCCCTCTCGCTCTCTTAGTCCCTTTGCTCGCTATCTCATGTTACACACACACACACTCACACTCACACACACGCAAACTAGAACACTTTTGTTGTTTATGGAAATTGTGTAATGACAGTTAATGACGCTACTACACCTAGATACACATACACACTTATGTATGTATGCACACACCTTACCCCCTGCTTCCAATCCCCTCTCTACACAACAGCGCATAATTAGCTTGGAGTGTCAGTGTTGGTAAGTGTTTTATTAGCTCAAGCAACAAGCAGGACGACTACAAAACACTTGTTCTCAATTTTCTTTTGCTGCTGCTTTTTTTGTTGTTCTTGCTAAGCAGAAACTCGGGGTGCATAATAAAAGCTTATAGAGTGGCATATACAATTGCTTATATATGATACTGATAGTTTACTTTGAAATAAGAGTCATCCGAATGCGTCTACAGTTTTTGCATGTGGGTTGAATGAATATATAAAAATGTACCACTTTTGGTACAAATGTACCAAAGCACAGTTTATCAACTTGCTAAGTGATCGGACGTTACTCTGTTTAAAAGATTATGAATGTAATTGTTGAAAAGAGAATTATTAAATAGAAATAATCAATAATCATCTTGCGTAGTCGGAAGTTGCGTAGGGCCAGAGTTTTTAAACTAAGTAAGTATTACTCAAGCAGCTCTCAGTTGAGCTTATTTAGAGCACTTTTGTAGTTACGTTTGTTAAGTGATCGGATGTTACTCTGTTTGAAAGGTTAGGCACGTTGTTGTTGCTGCAAGGAGAACTATTTTAACTTTGTTCCTTACCCCCTGTAAAAAACTATCCTCGTTATACCTTGAACTCATTCTCGGGATTCAAAGTTTCGTCTTGATTGTCAGCATTCGATTATTATTGTAAAAAACTGTCCTTCTTCAACCCTCAAACATATCAGCTTGTCCAAAATATTGTCAAGCAATCAAGAATATCTTTTGATTATAATCGCTGAATCTTTTTACTTCGAAATCTGGGTCTTAATATCCTTAATAGTGCTGATTAATGCTCGCACAAACATATTGCATCCTTGAGTTTGTTACATATTGTAAACAGAATCTCTTTTCGAGATTTTTTTCTTTACCCATGGCTGCTGCGTAAACATGAAACACTTGAGAAACGTACTTAACACCATAAACATAAGGACACACACACACACACACACGTACATAACATATGCAAAATACACGTTTACTAACTAACATTGGCGGGAAGCTCATCAGAGGCGGCAGCGGCGGCGACGGCAACTGCGGAAAGGATGTCGACATTAATTTTGATGGCATAGCGCAAAGTTTTGTTTTAAGCCTTTGGACAGCGCCACACACACACAAAATAATAATAGTAATAACAAACACACAAGGAAACTAAACATTTTCACCTGCGGGCCAAGAGCAAGCCGCATGAAAAAAGGGTGAAGTGGGGCGAGTGGGGGGAGTCTGTGTGTGTGTGGCGAGTATCAAAAAACATATGAAGGAAGCTTTGCTACAAGCGCACGAGCTCGAACTTAGTGTGTACTTAACTTCCGTTACATGAACGCCATGCTACTACTACACTCACACACACACACACAACACACATAGTCCATTCACACGCATGGCCAGCTGAATGTGTGTGTGTGTGTGTGTGTGCGTGTTTTGGTGTTTGTTTGTTTATGCCAAAAGTGTTGTAAAGTGCGGCGCTTTGTCGGCAGGAAACGCTGAAAATTTATTACCGGACAATTTTGCACAGGCATGGAAAAAAAAGCCGAGAAACAGACGAAGGGCGGGCGGCTTGCACACACACACACACACGGAGCAACACATTCATATGCATATGCATAGTTTGCTGGGCAACGTAAGTGTATGCAAACATGCCTAAAAAAAAAAGAGTGCAAAATAAGAAATTTGGAACACGGCACAATGTTGAGCGAGCGCCGAGAGGGAGGCGGGAGGGGATCTACCTGCCGGCAAACCTAAGCAGGGCTACATTAAAAATTCAAAATGCCCGACGCCCAGGCGGACAAGAGCCTGAGTCTGCCTGCCATTAACACCGCACACACACACACACACATATTGTTTGGCGGCCTCTTAAGCACCAGGTGTATGTATGTGTGTGTGTGTGAGTGTGTTTCGGCGCCTTTGCTTTACTGTGCGCGCCTTTCAACAGCTCGTTTTCGCACCTTTCAAATGAATCCTGTTCATGTCCTGTGTGTGTGTGTGTGTGTGCGGGCGCTCAAGAATTTGCAGTGCCGTTAAAACTGAATTGATTTGTTATTCATGTTTGCTGACTTATGGCCAACACTTTTGGCGTTGCGCCTACCATTCAACTCCTACACACACTCTACATATATATATATACATATAGATAAACGTATACATATATATATGTATATGGTAACGGGCCCCGGCGCCATGTATCCTTTTTCCTTTATTTCTCACTTTGGTTATTTTTTTTGTTCTGGTTTTTGGTTGGATTTCATTTTGCTTCCTTACCTTTTCTACACTTTTTTTTTGTATTTTGTAGATGATTGGTGAAAATTTAATGCACGCAGCGCGCGCATTCACCTGGAATGCTTGTAAATGTGTGTGTTTGTGTTAGTGTGTGTGTTACTTTGGGCTTAAAACAGGCGCATTGCATGGCCGTATCTGAAGTTGTTTGGCTTGGCTTTTATTTTTATTAAATTGCCACAAGGGGAACATTTAGCGCATGTTTTAATAAAAAATTAACAAAAAAAGCCAGCAAAAAAAAAAGAAGGAGAAATGTAAATAAAAAATAAATAAAAGCAAAATACGCGAGGTTTTTGCGGGCCATGAATGGGCCAATGGAGCGGGCCGAATGTGTTTGAGTTTGTCGAGCGGCTTTTTTGTTTTATTCGGTTTGTGCCCCGCTTAAGTGGCCAAAACTGTATAGAGTGAGCGGGGGAGGGGGTTGCGGGATTGCAAAAACGTAGCGATAATGATATTTTTTTAAGGACGCTCGCGCCTGAATTAAAAATATTTTTTTTATTATGAATATAATATTTTTTTTAATTAGGCCATTAAAAGTTAAGTTATATGAGTATTGCGGCTGTTCACTTAAGTTTTGAAACTTTTGAATACTAAAGTGTTTCGAATACTTAACGAAAATTCTTGATAAGTATTTTTTGAGTACATTTGAGTTAATTTCAAGTATTCGGCATATTTTTGAAGGTTCTTGAAAGTAACTTAGTTTAAACTGAAATGATTGAATGGTTTAAGAATTATGCTTAATTATTTCGAATAGTTTGAGAAGTTTTAGTATTTCTTTGAGTATTTTTGAGCACTTTTGAGTAACTTGCTCATTTTTTGTTAGGTTCTTAGAAGCAACGTTCTCAATATTAATATGATTTTTAGGTATTTATTATTGTTTTAAGTGGTTAATTGTTGAGAAGTAATATTCAATGTTACCCTTTTCAAAAAATTCCTTTACCCATCAAATTCAAACAATGACAAAAGCTTACCCAGAAGCCAGAATTTTTATAGCCTTTTAGCACTTAGCTTAATCTCAAACTCGTTTTGTAGCACTTCCTCTTTGTCTTATTCACATTTTTGATTTAGGTAAACCACCATTTTGTCTCGCTTGTGGCACCTATTTTACCGCACTACTTGCCCCACAAAACTCTGTCGCATTATCTGGCCCCGCAAGAAAATTGTAAGGTGCCGAGTAAAACGTAAAAAGGTGCTCCGCACAAAGTTTTAATCACCTTGGCTGACGAGTCAAGACAAATAAATGCGCCGCCAGTCACATCTTTTGTGTGTTCGGCCGTGAAACGAGCAGAACACAAGCCACGCCCCTCTCCCCATCCACGCCCCCTCATCACTCTTTTGGCCATTGTCGAAAAAGAAAAAAGAAAACATTTGCAGGCCAAAACAATAAATCAAGGCATAGAAAAATATTTAAATTTAAATGTTTTAAACAGACAGGGAGGAAATCGGAGCCCTGGCTGTGCGGGCGCTAGTCACTTTCATTATTGAATATATAAATCACATTCATTTGGCTGCAATAACAACAACAACATCAACAACAAAGAGCACCATTCTATATACCCTTTGAGAGTTAGCTGCTGCAAGTGAAAATTTCCAAAAAAGGACGATGGGTCGATGGGTCGATTGTTGTTGTTGCTTGTTGTTGTTGTTTGTTGTTGTTTTGTTTGCATTCTGTGGCTGTCTCTGCGGTGTTGAGCATGGGTGTGGGGGGGATTTTATTTGTTCTTTTTTTGCTTTACGATAAAAACAAACAAATTCATAGCTAATAAAATTGCTAATAAATAAACGAGAATAACGTTTGCGCAAAAAAGGGACACGAGCCAAAACAAAGCAGCCGCAAAGTATAAAAAAACCTCTCCCACACACACACACACACACACACACAAAATCACAATATAATGAAAAACTCGGTGACGCCAACCTGGCCACACTGACCAACAGCCGGCGGCCATTTTGGGGCTAACGGTGCATTAACCAAGTGTGGGCGAGTGTCCAGCCAGTTGGGCGTGGCACTCGCGTGCCTCAACAGCCAACAATTGCCACCAATTCCGTGTATGCCTCTGTCTACGGTTTTTTTTTTATATTTTGATGCTCTTGTTGTTGTTGTTGCACCTTTATTTATTATTGTTGCCGCTTGCGGCTCGTTTTTTTCGAAAATTTATTATCGTAACGTTTGTAGGTGCGAATTCGACTAGCGAATGCTCAGTATTTAAAAAAAAAATATAATAAATAATATATTTATGCTCGGGCAATCAAGTTTAAATCAAAGTTCAAAAGTAATTTAAAAAGTTTTATGCTTAAAAAAATTGCTTATAATTTGTGTAACATAAATATTATTTATGAATTAGTATGGATGAAAAGAGATATTGTCGGTTGAGCAAATGTTATGTAAGGTCAGTTTGCCCGTTTTGCGAAATTTACCTTTTTTTTTAAATGGATTTAAAAAGACACTTTGTGAATATTTTATGATTTATTGATTAAATTGAAGGAATTTTGTATAGGAAATATTTTTGGTTTAAAAAAAGCTAAGAAATTATTAATTATAACTTGTTACATCTGTTTAGAATGCTAATCAATTTAAATGAAATATGTAGTTAAAAATTTCCAAAGAAAGTTCAGTTTGAAAGTTGACTTGATCTATCTCATACTCTATACTCCCTAAAGGTAACTAACCACTGTTTTTGTTTTATAGAGTATATTAAAACCGCACATATTATTTTTAGATTGTTATCATTCTACCGTTTTTTTTTGTCGTTCTTTATCAATATTATTGTTTTCTTTTGCGGCATTTTGTTTGTCTATTGTGAAGCAATTTTAATCAAATGATTGCTGGCGTCGCGCTGTCATCAACCGAAATCCAGAAATCCAATTACCTTTTGATAAAAATGTCAAAGCCCAGCAGCATTTGGTTTTATGTTAATCAGTTGAGGCCTGCGGCAAACTGTATTCAAGTTTATTAGCCCTTTCGCAGGTTGAATTGACCGCAGGTGCTGAACCATAAAAAGTCCTTCGGCAGCAAAAAAAATGAGCGTTCAAAAAACACAGAAAATATCGGAATAAAGAGAACGTTAAAAACGTGGGTCATCATTTTATGTCTTAGCTCATAAATCTGCGGCTAAATAAAATGCGCTGAGGGCGTCAAAAAAAGCTAGAGTTGCCACACACCCCCGCCTCACAGAAGCTTCAACTCTGACAGTATTCAACTCATAGAGGTCAAAATTTATTTAATTTTTTTTGGGGGTATTTCTTATATAACAGGAAGTTGGTTTTACGCTCCTCGTTGTACTAGTATTTGCATTTTTATGAAAGCTGGAAATTGTGCCATTTAATGAGCTCTGAAGTTGCTTAAGCATTTGGTTTGAGATTTAATGCGCATATAAAGATTGTAGCACAAAATTCTAGATCAAGTTTTAATGGCCATCGCTTCCGACATATATTATCCTGTAGAAGGATAGCCATTTGTATCTTGACCACCTCTCTCTCTCTCTCTCTTGCTCTGAAGTTGCTCAACGATCTAAGAAGCAAAGGAAAAAGAAAAATATTGCACAATTTAATGCGAAATTAATAAACCAAAAACAGCTGCTAAGCCATAAAGCAAACTAACTTAACTGTTTGCTGCTGCTATTGGCGCCACAACGGCTCAAACCTTCTAATCTTAGCCCCTGAAATGCGACCTAAATAAACACACACAGATACCTAAAGAGATACCAACATACAGATATAAATCCAAATCCAAGGTCGGGTTTGGAGACGCGCTCAGCTTGCTAGTTGATAAACTCGTAAGGGGAACCAGAAACTCAAAGGGAGATAACGGTGTGTTTAGGCGCCGAGGCAAAACAAGCCAAAGACAAAACATTCAGCAAACACAAACACACACACACACACACTCAATCAAAGGACTAGACCAAGCAAATAATCCTTTGGCTTAAAAAATATATACAAAAAATGTAAAAAAAAACGACCAAATGTAATCTGCATGCCAAAAATGTAATACCCTTGACATCATATTACTAAAATATCTTGTCAGAATCGATTTAGGTTGTGGGTGTTAAATAGAATCTTAGTAGTAAACAAACTTGTATTCTACTCCTTAGCAAACGTTATGTTTGCCAGATTAATAAGTGCATTGATCTTATATTTTTGTGCCCAAAGGGCTAAGGGAAAAGGCTAAGGGAAATTCAAATAAAAAGTTTCACACTTGTTTCAACAAAAATACAGTATTTTTTATTAGTTTGCTGTTATATTGTCTTTGTTTCCTCACGCTTATATAACTGCTAAAAAAGTTTCTATAGACAGGTGTTCGAATAGATACTTTTGTTTTAAAGTAAGCGCGTCCTTCCAAGTTTTCCAATAACCCAAAAGCATGGCTTGACATACTTATGATACGCTTGGCAAGGGCATTCAAAAAAACCTTAAACAAAAAATAGCCAAACTAAACAAAAATGTAGGCAAAACGACACTCGGAAAGGACAAGTAAAACCTGCAAAAATTGTGAGCCAAGGGAGAGGCCAAAAAAAAAAAAAATTGCGCCAACTGGTTCAGCTGTCGCATTCTTCGAACTCATCTAAGTTTGCCAAACCAACAATGTTCACGCACTCAGAGGACACACACACACATTGTGTTTGCTCTTGTTTCGCATACATTTTTTTTGTCGTTGGAATTTTAAAGGATGCGCGCCAAGGCAAGGCAAGGCAAACGATGCCAAGGCATCCTTAGAAGGCCGCCACACTGTCCTTTTTGCTTATCGCGATGCACGTGATGTGCGATGGGGCGTGGCATCGTGTCCCCAAGTCACCATGGCGTCGGCATTTTGAACTTGTGCTCAGCTTTTTGTAGATTTTGATTTGGCCTCATCATTCTCTTTCGCCTTTTGGGGCCTGTGCGTTCTGCGTATCCTTTTGGTATTAATTTGTGAAAGTGTTGTCCTTGTTAACGGCTTACGATTTTTGGCGAGTGATAAGCGAGCTAATTTTGTGTAATGAAATAAATAAATGCTGCTGCTGCTGCTGCTTTGCTCTGTCCGCTGTGAACATAAGCAAATGGGCTTGTTAATGCCTCATTAACCATACGCCATGATGTACATATCAAAGGAAACAAACAAGCAGCTCCAATTGAATGAATGGAGCACACAAAGTGTCTAACAACTTGATTTCAATTCAGTTTAGCGACAAAAAGGATTTGACAATTTTGCCTAAAAAAAAAGCCAAACAAATTTAATAAAATAAAACCCAGAGATGTAATCAAAGAGCGTTCTAGAAATTGTTAGAAATTGTATTCACATTCAGCTCAAACAGATAAGAGATTTAAATATGCATAGAACTCGCAATCAGCTTAAAGTTTGAAGACCAACAACAAGAACTCAAATACAAATACAGTTTTACACACACTCAAACACACACATTTAAACCACTTAGTTATGTGTGCTTATATGCAAACAATTTGTTCATATTGAATTGGGCCTGGGCCTGGGCCTGGCTTGTAGCAAATTTCAAACGCGGCGCCGTCCTTTTTACGTCTGACATTTCACACTTGAAGTATAAGGAAAAACGATTGAGTATTTTTTGAGAAATATATTTTATGACGTCTGAATTTATTAGGTTGTAAGAATATCTGAAAAGCTTTAATAAAAACATAACTAAATAGTTATGAGAATACATTTTAGGTTTTCTTCTAAGATAGTTTTAGTTAACTTGACCGAAATCCTTCCTTTCCTTTCTTTTCCTTTCCAGAGATTAGAATATCGCGTAAGCAATGTCTGCTCCAACTATTTTCTTCAGTGTTCTTTCCATACTATTGCCCACCACATCTCCTTTTAGCGCTACCATTCTTCATCCCTCTATCCTTCAGTGGCATTGCTAATTCGATGCCAAACTATAAATTTGTTAGCTTTGCCACATATGAAAGCGTTTATTTCAATATGTGGGCGTTTTGCTATTCAAAACTTTGTCCATTCTGCCTTTGTGTGTGCAAGTGTGTCTGTCTGTGTTTGTTTAGGCCAGAGCTTAGCATATGGCAACTGGCAACTGAACGAGAGGCGGCTCAAGTGGCCCATACGCTGTCCAACTGTTTGTGTTTATGTGTGTGTGTGTGTGTGTGTGTTTCTGGTGGCAATCTGTGTGTACGTGGCTCTTGTCCAGCCGCTTTGAATCTCATCTGTGACACTCGTTAAACTTGTCGCCATTTAGTTAAATCAACTTAAACCAAACTCAACTGTGTGCATTAGACCCGGCTACTGGCCATCTATATACATAAATTCTATATATATTTTTGTATGTATGTATGTATGTAGGCTCACGTACATTGAAACGGATGCGAAAACGGAAGTTGTGCATATCTCAATGTCCCCAAAAACCCTTATGCTTTGCTCCCTTGTTGCCGTTGCCATCTGTGACGTGACTTTACATAAAGCTAATTTTTATCAGCTTAATTTAGTTGTGGTGCAAAGAGCCAACGCTAATAATTTTCATTGTAGCAGTCGCAAAATGCATTAGTTGATGCCCACGCCCACGCCCACGTCCCCCCCGAACACCAAGAGTTTGGCTTAAATTAAGCTGCTTGGCTGAACACTTGAATTATTAAAGTCAAGCACGCAAAAAATCATAACAAATTCTTTCACATGCGCATTTCTGCGTAATTTACATCAGCTTTTAGCTGGTTGAGGGTGGTTGTTCCGGGTTGCAAGTCCCAACCACCCCAACCACCCAAGCCCACCCGCAGCGCAATCAACGTCCTGTAACTTTATGTTTTTGAAGTAGTTCATAATTTTGCACCGAGGTAGGTCGAGCCAAAGAACTCCAGCTAAGTATGCCAATTGCCTATGGCCAACACGGTGCAGTTGGCGAAGAGAAAGAGAAAAGATGCGCATAATTTATAAAGATTGCAAAACGCAGCAGCAGTAGAAAGCGTATGGTCAGGACCTGCATTTCAACCCTGTTGCGCCTTGGGGTCGCATTGCAAAGTTAGCCTACTGCAAAAAGTTGAATAATCAATTTAGACTTGAGTGTTGATAATAGTCATAATCTTACTCGAATTTCAATATACATGCCTCAGAACAGCCGAGGGATCTTGGTGACTTTATTCCTATCTTACTTCGTTCGAGCTGTCATCTTAAAAACTTAAATGGATGCAACATGCAACACATGACAACAACAACAACAACTGCTCCACCACCGTAGAATTTAATCTGACAGTCACTTGGCCAGCCTTATTTTATTATAGAGTTGAGTTCGTGTCGTGTTTGCATTGCAATATTTGTGATGATGTGCTCGAGTTTAGGCAAAATATAAAATTTCAAGACACTACAGTTGAACTGATATATAAGGAATCCCAAGGGGTTATGAAAAAAGCTTGTTACAGAGAAAGTTGGAAATGGGTTTTTGATTGCAGTGTTCTGGAAACAAATTCGTTGTAAAGAAAACATCTTTATACGGAAGATCGTTGGACGGAAGCTCGCTTGCATCTGTAAAAATATTTTCCTTATTGACTGACTGACTGCTATCAAGGCACAGTCCTAACGGTAAGACATAGCGATCTTGATTTTTTCATCAACCGAAAGTTCATAGATCGAATGTGAAAGAATGGATTTTCCTGCTTGTGGGTGTTTTTTACAGCGCTCTTCATCTATTGTGCTGATACTTGTAAGTTATCTTTTTATTTCTAAAGTATTCTGTTTCCAAATTTCGAAAACATAACAAAATCCTTCACTTGTTTTATTATGTTTGTCTTTCTTTTGACTCTAACATCTCTTTTCGTGCTGGGATTATGCATTTTATTTTATTCGCAACACGCATTCATCCCTAAACCATTGCTTTAGTTTTGCCGGTGCCATGAAAATCATCATCGTCGTCCACGCCAAACTCTTGCCACGCCTTATTAAATGGTTTTGCCTGCGGCTAAAATCTTTTCAACTGGCTGGCTCCGGCCGTGACTTTGACTTCAGTCTCCGGTTGGCCGGTTGGCTGTTTGGCCGTTAGTCCGTTTTGGCCAGGACTTTTAGCCAGGTTTTTACCAGCCGCAACGACACAACGTCAACGGTTTTCACCAACTTGCAAACGCTCAAAGCCAAAACTGCGCGGCTCAGCCGCTTTTCGCGTAATTAAAAAGTGCGGCAAGCGTTATACTACACTACAATCCCTCACCACCCATCTACAAAAACCAAATGGGGCGCCCATCCGCGTATTCGTTTCACATCACAGCTTTGGGGCGTTGGTGGTGTAAAGGATCGGTGATGGCTGCTGCGTCTGCTGTGGTCCATTTTTGCTGCGCTTTGAGTTTTATACCCAACGTGCATAAGAGGCTTCAACTCATCTGATTTGAACGCCAATCCTCACCCCTTGCACCACATCTCTGCCTCGCATCTCTACCCGCTCATCTCTGCTTCCGCTTGCCAGACGCGTAATTTGCGTTGCGCACTGGACGAAAAAAAAATTGGAATATTTCAAATTAATTAACGCTAATGAAAATGTTTAAAACTTGCAACTTGCAGTTGTTGCCCAAATTGGGAGGAGGCAAGTTTCTCACTCTTTCCACCCCCCCGCCACCATCTCTTTCTGTGTCCCTTTTATATCTGTCTGTTTCGCCTGCTGTTTGTCTACTCACTTCGACTTTTTGTGGCAACTTTAGAAACTTGACTAAATCAGCAAAATTGTCAGCACGCCACAAGCAACACAAAAGCCATGCTCTCTCTCTCTCTCTCTCTCTCTCTCTCGCTATCTGGTGTTTTTTCTTCTCATTTCTATCTCTGTCACACGCTGGCGTTGATTTCCGTTTCCGTTTGGCTCTATTCTTTTTGCTTGCCGCACATAAACAAAGCGGCTGCTGCCAAACTTATTTGTTTTACGCAAACTGTTGCACACAATGCAATTTCAATCAATTTTATGGCACATTTATTTGCCAAGCACCTGAGCGCACCTTGCTACGAACCTATCCCCTCCCCTCATCTTCATCCTCCTCCTCCACCTCCATTCGTTCATTTAATACGCTGCCTTGCCCTGTAAATTACTTGGCCAAGTGCATTTTCATTGCGTTGCATAGAAAATTTCATAATAAATTATGGCAAACTTGTTTGACTTCCATTGTTTGTGAGGTGAAACAAAAGCTGCTTTTGAATAAAACTTTTCCATCTCAGTGCTTTTGTTTTTGTTGCTGTTGTTGTTGTTGTTGTTGTTCTTGCTATTGGCATTCAAGCATTAAGCAAAGCGAGAGAAAGTTCTCATTGAACTTGGTACTACTAGTATACTACTACAAACGACTATGGCATATGTGTGTAGAACAAATATCGCATAACATGCATATTTTTAAGTGACTCTGAGCTGGTAAGAAACTTTGGGGCGCAAACAACAATGCTGCACTTTCAAAGATTTAACCTTCTCAATGTAAACGAATTTTGCCTGGTTTATCAGATATCCAAACCTACACACACACATGTATACCATTTGAATTTTGTTTGAGGTGCAAAAAAATCTAATCAAGTGGAATTCCTGAACTTTCATTTGATTTTGATTAGATTTTAGCTTTTGAGGATTTAATTTGGTAAGTTTTGTTGATTTGTTTTGAGTTATTTTTAGTGTATTTGTTTTATTCGATTTTATTCGTTTATTTCTTGTAACAACGTTTTTGTGAAAATGTATTTCATATCTGTATTGCGAATCGGGCAAGGCTTAACAGAATGATCCAATACCTCTTAGTATTAGCACTAGCCATAATCTTAGTCGCAAGTGTAACAGCGAAAATGCCACAAAAACATACTAAAAAACAATCAATTATTCATTGAAGTATTAGTTTAGCTGTTATTGTTACTAGTAAAGTGAAAAAAGCTTTTGTGAAATTAATAACATTCGAGACTTTCAACACAAATCACTTATCTACTAGTTTCACACACCAATATATTTTGGGTAATGCTTTCGTTTCGGCTTGTCATGTTGACTAAACATAACTTTTGCTTCACCAAATGCAAAACTATGACAAATAGCTGCAACACACAAACCGAGAGAGCGTTGCACAAACAACACATATCAAGCGCATACACACAAGTGCTTGGACCAAGGATGCCAAGCATGTGAAACAACAATTGTTGTTGCTGTGTGTGTGTGTGTGTGTATGAAATATAAAGCCAACATATGCTTCGCTCCGTGAAACGACATCGCCGCCTTTCACTTGTCATATTGCATGGGCCAGTTGACTGCTTCATGCTCCTGTTGCTGTTGCTGCTGCTGCTGGTGCTGCTGTTGTTTACTGCCGCATTTGATGTCTGTGTGGTGACATTTGAAGTGGCGCCCATGGAGTAATGCAGCTGGCGAGCCAAATAAATGCCGTCAGCATGCCACAGGCAGTGCTCATCTCTCAGCGCTTGCATCAGCACATGCCGCATGCTGCCACATGAGCATGCCACTTGCCCACTGTGCCCACTCACTTGCAGCACTTGATTGTTGCCTGGCCACGACATTTAAATGCCTCACGCAAATGCATAATCATGTAATTGTCCTTAGTCCAGCATCAAGCTGCACCTGTGTGCTCTGCACCCATTTACCATTCAACATTGCGCATACGCAGTGTTAGCCGCCGCATTAAGTCTCTGGGATTATGTTTTTTTGTTTTTGGGCTGGTCGTTTGATTTAATGCGCCGCTTAGTAACCGACAATTGTGCACAACACTTTGTTTGGCAATTCTTTCTTTAGCTTAGCCCTCGCCTGACACTTAACTGTGAAAAATTGTGAATTATTATGGCAGCTTGCCTTGGACACCCCTCCCGCCCCTACTCCCTTATTATTGTTGCAAGTCGCCATCGCGCGCCATCCTTTCATCAGGGTTTTATGGCTACGATTTGTTACGCACCATTTTGCTCTTGGTTGCCCACAAAAGCTTCGTCAACAATACGAGCTAGGATACGCTGAAGCTGGCCAACCGCTATGCCATTTTCCAAGTGGGCCCAGGTAAACAAATAATTCAAAGTCATTTGTATGTGTGTGTGTGTGAGTGTGACTTGACTTAAAAGCCAGGGGGCAGCTGCTCAGCTCTTCGCCTCAACTAAACGATGGCTCCTGCGCCTGGGACTGTCAAGTGTTGAAAAACTGTCAGCTAGCCGTGCTACAATGAGGGGTGATTATGACACTAAAGAGGGGTGCACACTCTTTTTTTTTGTCAGCTCGGGGCTTGGTTGCTTGGGGCATGGGGCTTTGGCTTTGGTTCGTGTGGCAGCAAAAGGTGTCAAGAACGCTTTACGCATTCGTTTAGCGGGTACAGCACAAGAAGCACGTCTTCAACCTGTACCCTGTTAAAAAAAAGATGTTAGGTGAGTTGTTGGGTTTTATGTCAAAATAGGGTTAGTCAAAATATTCTTAGTTCAAGTAAATGTATTGGCATAAGTTATATTTTAACAATTACGACGACACTCCATCGATAATTATCTCTTAAATCACAACAATCCCTAGGTAAATCTATCTATCTATCAATCTATCGATTATTATCGATACACAGAGGTTTCATGTGTTTGACCTAAATCTACAACTACTTACTGCTTGTATATCGCTCAAAGGTGCAAGTTTAAATGTAAAGTAAAGTCTGCAAGGATAGCTCATAGTCAAGCAGCTTAAGCTTTACTATTTTTTATAAACTGTGCTCAGTTGGCACAAAGACTTTCATATTTTTTATGTTCTTTATGCTGAGCTTAGAGGATTTGTTACGTTAGTTAGACATGACAAATAAGGTGAGTACATGTGGATTGAAACGTTAAGGTGGAGAAAAAGCTTTACACAGCAAGCGTTGACAATTGAAGTTCTTTAAGATAATCGAAACAAAACAAATATAATAAAAATAACTATAAATTTTCAAGTGAATTAAATTCAATTTCACGTTACTTTGTCTTTAAGTAATTACCTAAAGCTAAGCTAGACAGCAGCATTAAGAAGCCTATTCGTATGCTTTTAGCCTGAAAGTTCTCTTTGCTTTTGCATTTTGCACCTTTGCACATGAAATGTGTTTACCCCAAGGAGAAGCATGGTAAAGCAGATTAGAGGAAGAAGAAGACGAGGAAAAAAAATAAGGAGAGAGAGAGAAAACCAAGTCAAGTCACCTACGTCTTGCAACTCGTTTACCTAGTTTACAGTCTGCACCCAAGATGATGTTGGCTTTGGCAAACAAAAAATCTCATTAATCCATTAAGTAAATGCGAGGAAGGAAAAAAGCAAGAAAAGTTCAAAGCTGCTGCTTGGTGCTAGCTACTGTAGAAGCACATCTAGAAATGTTTGAGTATGTGTGATTGCGAGTGTGTGTGTGTGTGTGTGTGAAGACTGTTTGGCGACACTGTAAAAGAAATCCTTTTGGGAGCACTAATGAGTTTGACATTGTTTCCTACTAACAAGGCGCCAAACTTAGAGCCAGGCCCAAAGCAGCCGCCAGGTGGGACCAGCTACCGGCTACCAGCACTCTTACCAAGCATTACATTTGCCTTGGCATCCTTCTGGCATTTCTATTACAATTTGAACAGATGCGAAGCCAGCTGCTTGCTTGCTGGCTGTTCGTAGCTTTAATGAATTTTCCTTCAAAATCATTTTCACTCGCTCTCTCTCTCCTCCCTTTCTCGCTTATTTTCGGCACTAATTGAAAGCGTGTGTTGATAGCATTTTGCCAATTTTTGGCTGTTAAAGGTGCTTAAAGCCGATCATTGGTGCACGCAGTAATTGAGTGTAAAGTATATTCTGAGTGAATTCCAAACTGCCAGCATAAATTTTTCTTTTTTTTTTCTTTTTGCATGACTAATGTTTCCCTTTTGACTCATTTGGCTATGCACACACACACAAACACACACACACACAAACAGGCTGCATGTAGAATTGCCCCACTCCATAACACCCACTGTTTGAAAGTTTATACTCGTGTTTTCGGTATGTGTGTGTGTGTGTGTTTGTCTGTATGTGTTTGCGCATTTTCAGTTGCTACGCCATGACGTCGATTGTAAATTACGCCCTAATGCGCCCATTTGTATGCTACAAAAATTGCCGCTTATTGAATATTTAGCAAGGACTGCACGAGTACCTGACTACTGAGTGGCAGCATGGCAATGTTTGTATGCGTCTCTCGCTCTCGCTCTCTCTCTGTTTTTAAATGAACTCATTTGGGATTTCATATGCGTGTTTTAGACTTCAGAGAGCATTGGAAAGAAGAGATTGGCGGCGTAGTGTTGCAGAGTCAAAGCCAACTTTTTGGCACTTTAAATAATTAAACAAAAAGTGCAGCCGTGGGCGGTTGGGCAGGCACCACACGTGCACGAACGGGCTTTGCATTTAGTTTTTGGCCACGCCCAATTTGACTGCCCATGCAAAAATGTCAAATGTCGTCGGATTGGTGAAGCATTCGTAGTAATCTTATATAGTAGCTACTCGTAGTATCATTGATAGGCCAAAGTCAATGAATGAGTGACAGGCTCAACTGCCCGGAGCCAGACGTAGCCAAATATCCGATAAGAGCTAAACAAGCAAATCAATTTCGAAGTGTGCCCAGGGCCAATGGCTGGAGCCAAACATTGACATTACTGTAGAACAAAGTATTTTTCGTAATGTTAATTTTTTGTGTGTAAATATTTTGATGTTTAACAAAAACAAACTGTTTACTAAAAACTTATTGAAACTATTTGAAAAACTATAAATATTTTAATAAATTAAAGTTAAACATTTTTAAAGAAATGAAGTAAGTGTAGAATCAGTAAAAAATCAACATAAATATAAAGTTTGTATGGCAAACATTCATTCAACATAAACTTCAAAAAATTTTTATTTGAAATATCTTAAATATAATATTTTGGTTGCAAAGAGTTTTTGCTTCACATTTTCTCGCTGTTTACTAACCCTCCATTCCACTGTAACATTCTGAAAATGTCATTTTAAAATGCCTTTCAATTCGTGTACATGCATTCACATTGAGCTCCTCCAGCTACAACAGTTCCACCGTTGCTCTTAGCAAAAACAACAACAACAACAACAAAAAGAAGAGCAGCTTGGGAAAAAGAAAATGTAGCTGGTTGCCTTTTGGTGGCGTTTGGCAATGACGCAATCGATACTTCATTAAGATATCGTGTTTTTGTGCCTAGACGCTTTCCGTTTACGTTTCCTTGATTACTTTACATAGTTGCTCCTACTACTTTTGCTCTACTTGACTTGACTTAACATTAGTTTACTCGCCTTGGCTCGTCTCAATTGCTTGTGCTTTGGCCTGGGCTGTCTTATCTGCATTTTGGCCTACACTTCAAGGCTGACTGTGCTTGGCTTGGCTGCTTGCCTGTTTTTGCCTGTTGGCTCTTTGTCTTTTACACTTGGCAAATAAATCGCAAAATCCTATCCCAAAACCAAAAACATTATTTGCCGCCGGATGTATGCACGAAGGCGTCATGTGGCTCCCTATTTGCCATTTGCGGTGCTGTGTGCTGAGTGTGGGTGCTTGGTGCTTGGTGACTTGGCTTATTTAATCGTGTTTGGGGTCGATCCACAGCCAGATGAGTCCTAGCTGGCGACCGACCCGTCGGTCCGTCGGCCCGTCTGTCCGTGTCTGTTTATCGCACGAACACAATCAAATTAGCGCACATCGAGTTCAAATAACTAAAGATAGGCAAACAAATGAAACACAACTCCAGCTGCCACCATTCCCCTGTGTGTGTGGAGGGCGTGGCATATGCAAAGAGCACGGCTTAGCTTCTTCTTACTCAAATATATGTTTGTGCACCTAAGTAGTCAAGTGGCCAAATGCAACTTTGTGTTTGTCAGCTGAAAGATTTTTGATTCGTGTCGCTTTCTTGTTTTTTTTTTTTTTACCATTCTGCTGTGCGTGCGTGGGAACACTGCCCGATCTGTGGGGCGTCTGCAACAATTGCACTTTGTATTTTGTTGTGGCACTGCGGCTGTCAGTGTCTGTCACGACTTTTGTTGCACACTGTCAACGGGCAATGTAAGAAACTTTGTTCATATCGTCACATGACAGCCAGAGCTCAGAGAGCACAGGGTCCATGAGATGTGTTCACAAACATAAGCTACACTTTTAAAAAAGACTGTGAAACGTTAACTTAAACCTTTCGCAATAGCACGTTACTTGGATTTTCAAGAATTTCTTTAAACATTTTTAATGAAATTTCATGAAATCACTTCACTGAACATTTGAATTCTTTTCAATAGATATTTTCTTCCGTGTAATTGAACAAGGGTCCAGGATCTGTACACACACTCACAGCCATGCACATTAGTAAGTGGTGCATGTTGCTTTGCGCTTGTCAGGCTTACCACAATGTTGCAGGCATCGCGCTGTCATCTGAATTGTCTGTTGTCATATCAACCGCCACAAGAGTCCCTCTGCCTGCCTTGTGCACGCGTTTAATCAACATTACTTGTGCTTAAATCAATTACAACTAATTACATTTTATGCCCCGTTGAACGCAACTTTGTAGCTCTCTCTTCTTTACTCTCGTCGCCTAAAATAATGCATTGCAACATTTCACCCAAAATAATGCGAACAAAGCGACTGAACTATCCTTTGAGTCTGCATTGCGTCGCCATCGTCGAGCTTGCTCTACTTAAACTCAAAAGCGTTAATAGCAAACCGACATCGCAACACAGTGCACCTTGCCCTCTACAGACTTCAACCCGCTCATCTCACCGCAAAGTAATGCCTCGCAACGCGCAATAAATGCAAGATGTGTTGCAGGCACAGCACATTTTTCACCTTTGACTCATTTAGGATATTGCCGTTGGCTGCTTTTGCTTTTATGGTTGACAAAGTGCAAAAATTAGATGACAAATGAATAGTGGAATGTGTCCTCACATGCGAGCTAACATGTATTACAAACTGTTTTAGCTTTGGTTAAAATGCTCGGTTAGCTCACGGACTTTACGCATTCACACTTATATGGACAAAACTATTTACAGTTCAGACAGTGAAAATAGCTTTTCAAAGAGTGGAAAAGATTTTCCTAAGAGCTTAACGATGTATTTTACGATATTCTTGTGAATATTTTGTGGGATTCACTCAAAATTTTGATAAAACTATTTCATCAAACCAATTTTTAAGCTTAAAAAAATATTATTACTTTTGTTCATATAAACTTTTACATCGCAACTCAAATATCTATCGAATATAAAGTTATTAAATTTACCAAATTCAATTTATCTAAATATTTACTTCTCGCTTTTTATTCAAGCTAAACATTCATACTTTGGCTCTCAAGTCAAAGCATAATTAATTTCGCTTGGGTTAAATAACAGTGTTTAAAAAATTCAAAACATCAGCAACAAACAAAACTTATAATTACAGTAATCGGCCTTCGACCGACCGACCGACCGACTGGCCAACCACAATATTGAGTAGCTCATAAATATGCATTTGCGTTTTGTGTTTTTGTTCGAATGATTTAACATATTAATTTTTAATATTGCAGAGGAGCTGCCTGCC
This sequence comes from Scaptomyza flava, assembly GCA_030179655.1. Taxonomy (NCBI): domain Eukaryota; kingdom Metazoa; phylum Arthropoda; class Insecta; order Diptera; family Drosophilidae; genus Scaptomyza; species Scaptomyza flava. The sequence goes on from JARNME010000012.1 coordinate 12,378,663, forward strand.
TGCCAGCCAGCCAGCCAGCCAGCGAGCCTTATTGTTCGTCCTGTCCGAGAAGTGGACAAAAAAGAACGCTTGGCTAATTAGCGTACTCCGCTCAATGGCTGATTGCCACGCAAATCAGGCAACGTCCCCTCTCTCTGTGTGTTTGTCCTGTGGCAGGACTAAACATAGCGTTTAAAGCCGAAAAATAAACAACAATTTAGTGCAGATTAGCGCTGGAGTCCTTTTGTTTGTGCTTTTGTGCCATTGTTTCCCAAACGTTGAACAGGTGGTGGACAGATGGTTGGTGGATCGGGTGGGGTTTTGGGTGGTGTGTGGCTGGTGACATTTAGGCTTAAATGGTGCGCGTTGGCTGCTAACATGGACATTGGACATTGCCAGAGCTTGGCTAATTGCTACGGTGACTCTTCATTCCACCCTACGCCCTCTTACCCTGTCTCCCTCTCTCTCTCTCCTACTTTCTACTCCAAACACGCGCAACAATGGCGCCTCGACGCGCACAGGCAAACTTCCGTTTCCTCTGCTCTGGCGTTGTGGGGCAGGTGGGGGGAAAGTGGGTGGCTTGCGGGTAGTTGTCGACGCTAGCAAACTAATTAGATTCGTGCGACTCATTTAGCCACTTTTGATTTGTGTTTTGTGTGCCAAGCTCTTTGAACCAAAAAAAAGAAGAAAAAAACGTTTGGCTTACTAACGTTTTTATCTTACAGCTGTTTCAATCAAGAAGTTGGGGGAGAGAGAAGAAGAGGGAGAGATGCTTTCTGCGTAATATTTGGTTCAAGTTCGGAACTGCAGATTTTCTATCAAGTGAAATGCAGTCTAAGAAGACAAAGTGGAGCACAAAAAAAAACTGCGCCAAGAAAAAAAACAACAACAACAAATATGCTAACAAAATTGCTAGCGAAATGCGACATGCGGCAGGGAAATACTTGAATAAAAAAAAAAGTTGCGCCAAGCCGCAAAAACAAAAAACTTTTTCTCTCAAAAAGTAAACGAAAGCGCAGCAACAACAACAACAATGACAAAAATTATGCGAAATTTAATTTGACTTTTCCATTGTTTTTGTTAGTTTTCTTCTTTTTTTTCGTTGTTGTCGTTGGTTTTGCCAGCTAGTTTTGCACTTTTCTTTTTAAGTTTCGCTGCGGTTTGCTTTTGCCCCAATTGCTGTTGTTGTTGTTGCTGTTTGGCAGCTGCACTGCCAGCTGGCAAGTGCTGCCAACTGTGCTGCATAAGGATACCCCCAGCTCGTAATTTGCCAGCTTCGCTTGTACATATTTTATATTATTTAGTTGGAAAACAGTTCCGAGTAAAGCTGCATGAAAAAAATAAAATAAACAAAAATCAACAACAACAACAACAAAAGCCAGTTAAGAACAACTCGAGCGAAGAAATATGATTATCTCATATGGCAGGCAAGCCAAGGCAGTCAGGGAAAAGAAGGGAAAGGAAGGGAAAGGCAAGGAAAGGCTAAAAGGCACTGCAGTGCCAGTCAGGACATGTGTTGGCTAAATGAGCCGAGGACGAGCACTGCGCCTCCGACGCTAAATGGCAATTGTGCACATCTAAGGACTTGCTAAAAGTCCCTTTCAGTCTCTATCTCTCTCTCTCTCTCGCTCTGCGGTGCTCCATCATGTTTAATATTGCAGTTTAAGTTAAGCCGTGGGATTATGAAATTTATGGGAATTAGTCATACGAAAAGTCGTTAGAAAATCTCGGCATTGTCAATTGAAATAAGAGCCATAAGTATGCTAACAGAAATTCCAAATTTGTGGTAATTTGATACAAAAGTTTGAGGTAAAAGAGCTGCATTGAAAAATCATAACTATTTTTGTATGTGTTACAAAGTTTTATGCCTAGAAATGCCACTCAAAAACTTAAAAATATACATATATGAAAATGTTTTAATCATTAACTTTTAATATATGTCAAAAGTTTGCTGCTGTTTGATTTTATATTAATTGCAGTAAAATATACTTAGAATTTATAAGAAACTTTTAGTAATTCGACTTTGCAACGACTTTCGATAGATTTAAAGCTTAAAGCCTATCAATAACGAATATCCATTTAAGATGACTGCCTGAAAGCACAATAATAATGAAATATAAGCTTTACATGATGCTCATATAACAGATGGACATGGGAACATTTGAATTTAACGACAATTTCGTAGCATTAAACCTCTTTGTGTGCAACGAAATGAATCTTGAAAATGTCAGAATCTTGATTGAAATTGCAATTTTAAAGCCATACATTTGCTTGACGATGCTGTCAATATGTCGTCCTTGCGTTGCAGCAATTGTATTTTAATGTTCTATAAGTATATTACTTAAAAATGTTTGTTGAGTGTAAAATCAAGTTTGTTAATATCAATATCAGTTTGTGTAACATTATTAGAATAAATTTGATTCCATTTCAATTGAGATTATTTTAAACAGAACAATCTTTTTAACAAGTTTATTTCAACTTGTTATTTGCATATTTTAAGTTTTGTTATTCAACGTTCCTAACCATAACCTTTCCTAATCAAGATTTACAATTATAGTTGCAATATTTTTTTTTGTCGGTTGCATTTTTGTTTATTTTTATGTATGTACATATCTAAGTTTGCGTTTACTATCAGGGATTACAAATAGTAGACAGTGGCATTGTTGCAGGTTTATTTTTGTTGCACTTGACTCTATTTTTCAAGTTTTTTTCCGCATGAATGGCAACTAGAAAGGGCGCGCGGTGGGCTGGTTTATAAGTTTGAGTGTGGCAAATTACTAATTTATGCGCACGTTTCAGCTGTGGCTGCTGTTGCATACAAAGATTGTGTGGCTGCCACCTGGGCAGCATGTGGCATAGCGGCATCATGGCATAGCGGCACAGTGTGGCATTGGGCATGCAATATGCATAATGTGCGCTCTTTGATTTGCCTTTTTCCAAGCACATTTATTTATATTTTATTTCCACTGACTTTTTTTCTCTTCTCTCTCTTTCTGCTACCTCCTTGACTCACATCGAGTTTCAGCTTTGCATTTGTTATTTATGGTTGGGGGAGGGAGTTGGTTGGTAAGGGTAAGGTGACTAAACACTTTCGCATTTTTGCCATGTGCTTAGCTTACACAAAGCTCACAAAACTCAACTCAAGCACACACACACTCGAACACACACAAAAACACAGACACACCTCATCAGAGTCGTGTGTGTGTGTGTGTGTTTGTGTGGGGTTCAAAGTTGATTTTCATGTTTTTTGTTTTTTTTTTGGTTGTGCTGTGAACTGTCTTGCCAAAAAACTATAAAAACTGGCAACAGAAAACAAGCAGCGTCAGCGTCAACTAAAGCGCTTAATATTAAAAACAAAACCGCAAAAGCAACAACACTAAAAACAACAACAACAAAAACTCTCGAGCATCGCATAAGAGTGGAAAAAAAATTAAGTATGTATATATGTATATATGGAAGTTTGTATGTGTGTGTGTGTGTGTGTGCATGCTTTTAGCTGATACAAACAGCATTTGGCTGGTAAGCTGCATTGCAGTATCTCTGCCTCGTCCGCCCGACCCTATTACCCCCTATCACCAAACCCGCCCACACATGCTACAGCCATTGCGAGCTGGTTCATGTTTTTCTAATTTTTAGCTTCCCTCTCCTCACTGACTGCCTCTCTCTCTCACTCTCTATATTTTTCAGTGTGTCACTCTGTTAGCCATGTTGTTTGGATTATGTTTTTTTTTTTGTATTTGTTTTTGTTGCTCATACGCTTTTGTGACTTTTAACCTTCTCGCTTTTCGCTGCTTCACTCGGTTTTTTCTTTTGTTTCGTTTTCATTCTCGTTTTCGTTTAGTGTATTTAACATTTTTCTTAAATGATACTCGACACAAGTGGCAGTTGTTTGTCTCTTCCGCCTTCTGTCCTTCTGCGGAAGCTACTCCATAAGCTTGTCTAAAGTTAAGTGGGGCTGCTAGCTGCGGTAACAGTTGTCAAAGTGACCTCAAAGCAGCGACCCACACACCAACAACAAAAACAATAAGCCGAAGCTAACGAACACTGTAGAAACAACAAGTTTTAGCTGCAATCGAGAATTGCCGCCAAATGAGATGCTCTACTCTCTGTGTCTCTGTTGTAGTCTTGATTTCATAGAAATCCCCTTGCTACATACATACACACATATAATGCAATTCAGTTGAAATTGCTTCAAAGCAGACATTCGTAAGTCATGCAAAACAAAATGATAAATATTTTTTTATTTATGCATTTTTAGCATATTTGATTTTGATTGGCAAAAAAAAAAAAAAAAAAATTCAATTTCGTAAACATGAACATAAGTACTTCAAGAGCAAAAGTACTTACTTACCGAATGCAATTACTTTTTTGTTTATGACATTTTGAATAAATATGAACGAGATCTTAGTTAATGTACTGTGGGCTTTTTGCATTTCGCTTTTGTGTTCAATCTTTTAACTGAATCCATATTCAACCTTTTATAATTGCTCCATTCCGGGTCTAGTCGGTTATAATGCTTGCAAAGGTTCATGTTTTACAGGGTATATAATGCAAGTACATTTTTTTGCGCTTCCTCTGCTGCAGAAGAGCTTAACTTGTATTATGTATGCACACATGTAAGCACACATACGGATAGAGGGAAAGAGAGAGCGAGAGAAAGAGAGAGAGAGATGGTAAGTTGTTGTTGCATTTGTTTGCCTGTTCATTTGGCTACTTTAATGAGCCCCTAACTTGACCTGACTGAGCGCCAAATTACGTTTGACATTTATGCAAATTACATGTCATGTTCTTGTTTCTCTTAACTTTTTCGGCTGCATTTTTTTTTTTTTTTTGGTTGTTGGATGTTTTTTTTTTTTTTTTGACAAGAATTTAATTAAATTTATCGTGTATTTGTGTGCGCTTGTCTTGTGTATGTGTATGTTGTTTAAAAGTATACAAAAAAAACTTTTAGAGTGTTACAAGATTTTTACTTTTTTAAGCACCGCCTCGTTTGTTTTCATGTTATTTACTGTAACAAATTTTCGGTACATGTTGTAGTGGCAACAAGTTACAAAGCCAAGCGGAAAATTTCTTAAAGACTCAAATCTTTGCCAAGGTTTATTTCCGTTCGAGAAAAAAGAAATCGTATCTACCATTGACAGTTGTCAGTTCATTAATTGAATAAAAGTCCTGCAACGTTTACGAAGTGCATATTTGCAAGTGTAACTGCAACAGCTTTTTTTTTTTTAGGAGTGTGTGTGTGCGCGTGTGTGTGGATGTGTATTGTGCCCCGAGCACGCACTGACAGCGCAACGACGCCAATTTCCCAGCGATGGTGCAACTAAAGGCAGCAGCAACAACATCTGGAAAAGCGGACAGCGTTCATCAACTGAGCAGCAGCAGCAGCAAGAGTAGTAGCGACTCATTTGATTTACTTTTCATTTCCGGCTGCCAAGTGGCTCTGCCTGACAGCCTGAATGTCCCTCTGCCTCATCTCGGTGCCTGGCTACCTGGTTGCCTTGCTGCCTGGCTGCATGGCTGCCAGCCTGCTTGTATCTTAGGCAAACGCATGACACCTTTCTTGTTGCAACAGCGACAACATGTAGCAGCTCTACAACTCATGTGTCGTCGGCGTTGTTGTCATCGTTGTCGTTGTCGTCCTGTACTCCATGCTGAGCGTTATGCAATTATAACTTTTGTCATTAGCAACTTAAAATGCAAATTGCTGCAATGAAGCGTCGTTGTCGTCGTACTTTTTCGGCAGCACTCTCACGTTGGTTAGCTAGAGGGCTAAAAAGGGTTCGAGGGGGGTAGTGGGGAGGGGGTTTTTGTGACTATAAGATTGTTACACAGAACAAAAATTTGGTTTCAATTACATAACGTATCAAAAAATTGGAATTTTCAAAACAACATAATAATTATTTTGTGGCTTTTGCGTGAGGCGGGACAGAAAGTAAGCTAACTAAAAACTAGTTGCAAAATGGCTAACAAATCGAAACTAAAGTTAAAGATAAACTTAAATAGCATTGACGAAACTTTAAACATTTTTAATATGCTAAAAGATTTCAAGAAATCTATTTCAACAACCAAAATGTTTCTTCTGCCAACAGTTAAGTCTTCTTATAAATAGCTTGTGTGAATAAGAACCCTTATTGAAACCCAACCTTAAAGAAACGCAACTTTCTACTGTGTAGGTGTGTCATTTGAGATTATTTAAAGTGTTATGACTTAAGTTGATGCCATTGGCTTTTAAACGTTATCTAAGTAGCTAACCGCAAGGCAGTCAAGGTTCATTCCAATTGCCACTATCAGCTAAACCATATGGAGGCGAAAATGCCGCACCAAAAGAGGCCAACCCGTTACGTTGCGTTACGTTACGTTACGTTAATACAAAGTAGTTGGCCAGCCAATTAGTGTTTGTCGCCAGTTAATTTTCATTATATCTGTTTGCTTGTCCGTCTGTCGCAGCATAAAGTTGCCAACAACAAACTTGCAGCTGACAAAAAGCCACAAAAAATTGTGTTCATCATAAAACTGTGAGTACTTTGCTGTCAAGGTCTACTCAACGTACAAGCTTTTCTTCAGCATGTCACGTACAAGAAATTAAATAGTTAAGCGTTTCGTTTCGTTTGGTTTTTTTGTTTAAAGTTAGTTTCCAGGTGGTTTCAGCAGTTTTTCTGTTGTTTTATATTGTTATGCCTGCGAACGCCACGCTAGTTAAATCATTAAGAATGCAGCTTTTAACGTTAAAGATGCGGATGTGGTAGCGGGTATCGGATGCGGATGCGGATGTATGTGCTGCTTTAACTACTACAAAACTTGTTTGATGGTTACTCTGTTGATGTTGTGTATCAAATAGGAAAAGGTAAATGTATTAAGACTGTTGTAACTTAATATTAAGACAAACAACCATCCACCCAGTTTTCAGATAGCTCAGGCTCCATCCAGCACGTAGAAAGGAAAAACAAAGTCCTTAGCAACACTTCTGCTAGACATAATTAATTGATATTATTGCTCATCTGCACTTAGCAACCAATTCCTCTACCATTTTTTCTCTTCTCTTCTGTTCTACTTCGACCCAAAAAAAAGAAGAATATGTTATACATATATATATATATTGTACACATGTTAAAGGACATGGCCTGGCAATTGTGTGATTGCTGTTGTTAAGCTGATTAAATTGGTGTTAAAAAGTTCAAGTGGCCTGTCAATGTAAGCCACTAAAATTTCATAGCCTACTTTGCAGGGCAACAGAGAACAAGAATGAGAGCTCTCGACTCTTGTTTTTGCCAACCATAAAATGGGCGCTAACGTGTGCAATTGAAGTGCGCAGTTGCTTAAGAAGAACAAGAACTCGCTTACAGTTAACAGCTAACAGTTATCGGCTAAGCCTTGTAAGCTGACGGATATCCTCAATCGTCCTGCCCTACTGCTGCTGCTGCTGCTGCTGTTGTTCGACTTCCCCCCATCACTCGATTTTGTATTATAGCTCGTTGCGGATATACGCATACGGCACGTGTCTGCGCTGTCTAATTGGCAAAGCGAATGAATCTCTGGCAAGGGCAATGAATGAATCAACCCACTGACCGCTGAAATACGCCAACCCAACCCCCTTCCTCTATCTCTCCTCAATTCGCTCACTTCCCATTTGGCATCTAATGCTGGAGCATTTTCAATTAGACGTTGCGCGCTTTCGATTTGCGTATTATTTATGGCCATAGCTCAAACGTGCGCATTATTCATAAGCTGAAAGCCAGCTTAATGGACATGGTCATAACGTAGGAAGATGGGAATAAGGCGGGAAGGTTCATATACCAATTGAGGGGTTGCAAGTGGTTGTTGTGCTTATTGAGTGCATCATAATAATCTTTAAAGGTTTGCTTTCCCTTTCCATTTACTTTAAGTTAGTTAGTGGCTATAAACTTGGTTGCCTTCTGTGTGTTTTTGTTCGGCTCTGACGCAAGCACATTGCGGTTGCCTCTTGCAGAATGCAGCACGGCGAGGGGACTTGACAGTTGCCTGATAAACGTTTGTCTTCTTGCCACCAAGACGACATCTGATGCCGCAAGTGTCTCGGTGTCGCTGTGTCCAATTCTATGCCCGCACATTCAGGTGACTACAAGAGTCTCTGTGTCGCGCGCGCGACAGTTAACCCTTGAGACCATCAGCCCATCAACCCATCAAGGCATCAACCCTTCAAGCACTTCAAGGCAACCGCATAACCAAACCAGTCGAGCACATGAAGCCGCCTTCAGTCAGAGACTCTGCGACTCGAAGACTCATCTTGGTTGCATTCAGTCTGCGGTGCTTTGTCTTTGTCTTTTACTGATCTTTGGTGGATGAGACGCAGATACATATGTGAGGATATAGGATGCAGTTGGCCGCAAGCACTGTACGCTGTTGCTTGTGAGTTGTGTGGTAAGTGATTGGGTGGTCAAAGTATAACACGTAGTAGTTGGAGTAGTTCATGATATTTAATAAATTAAAGATTTCATTAGTGACAAGAAACTATTGACTGAAAGTCTTTTGCCTTTTGATAATATTATGAACTGTGCAACTGTTGTATAATTCAAGAGTTTAAGCACCTTGCTAGCCATCAAAATATACATAAATTAATACTGACAGTATAAAAATTGATGTTATTGCTTTGCTTTGAGTAATATTTTAATCTTGCTCAATTTATGGTCTGTTAGTTATAATAACAATAACCATTTTTCAAGCACTCAATGACTGAGTGAGTGAGTTCACAAAGGACTTTCAGTTGCCAAGTTTTCCTAAAAGCGCAGCTCATTGATATAAATAGCCTCAAACAATTTACTTTCGTTTCGTTTTATGCCATTAACAGCGCCTCAGTTTCAATTCCGTGTCATTTCACAAAAATGTAAAAGTTGCATTGTTAACTGAGCCAGTAACAGTAGGGCAGCTGCGCAGTTGTGAGCGAAACTCTCTTAAATGCGGAAATTCTGTTAATTTAACAGTGAAATACTCTCAATTACGCTCTCGTGTATCAATTCCAGAGCGTTTCTATGTTAAAAACATCTAGTGCACTAGGTGAATGCTTTGGCATGGACTCGTAACTCATTCCAATGCATTTAGAAAAATGTGTCTTATGGTGTCGCCTTTAATGGGCGAGCCTCTTGCCTCCTTGCCACCCCTTTGCATGCGTGTTGAGGCATCGTTCGAGCCACTTTTGTGGGGTCGAAAATAGTGCCGAAAATAGATTGCCTGGCACTTGATAAAACCTGTTGAAAGTGCGCCGAGTGCAGCGTTGATTTATTAGTTACGTTTTGGGCATGGCGAGCCGATGTACAATATTTTAATTAAAATCTTTCATTTTTCGATCGCCACAGACGACGACAAGTCCAGCATGTCCCTGAAGTAATTTTGTAGAAAGCCGACCAAAATATTGGCAGCAAATGCAGACACCTAATAAAAGTTTTTGCGACAAAAGTAGAAAACTCAAGTGTTACGAAAACAAAAACAATAATTTTCGAGTTTATTTCAGAGTTGGTCGACTTGTTACCTGGTCCACCAACAGTCTGAGTTGTCCCTCCCACTCTCAAGGGCTTGGGAGTCAGTCAGTGGGACATTTGCAGCTTTCCATTTGCCAAGTCCTTGTTGCTTTAGCTGTTGGAAAACTATTTGCTATCTCGACAATTTCTTGCACGTGCTGAGCATTTGCAATGCGAAGTGTTTTCGGTGCGATGGAAATAGAGAGACAGAGAAGGGTAAAGGGTCCGTAGGAGTCGATTGGAGTAGCGTGGAGTCGAGTGTTGTGTCAGGTACAATATTTCAATAAAATATATTTACGCAAAATAAAGTAGATAGGGAAAACTTTTCAATGATTTCATATTTGTCGATTCATTCAAATATGAAATACTTTGACAGTGCATTTTGCGTATTTTGTGTATTTTGCGTATATTGCGTAAATGTATTTGCGTTTGTATTTGCCTATTTAACAATTTTGCGCCTTTAACTTTCCACTTTGCACAGTTGACTGCACACTTTTTGGCAACAGCAATTAATAACAATTAGATGAGGCGCCGCGAAAACCTCAACTAATTGTGGATAATAGATATATGCACACAAATATTTATGCATACGCGAGTGTATGTGTGGTTGTGTGTGTGTGTGTATATGTGTTTGCATGCCAACTATTTTCTCGTACAATGTCGAATAATTTATGCCAAAAGCGTAATTAAATTAATTAGGATTAACTTTGGCGGCTCACGCATTAAACTAGCTTTGATTAGCTTATGTTTCCACATACATAGACACGACTAAGATATGCACAAACCCATACATACATGTATGTGTATCTGTGTGTGTGGTGCGGCAACACATGTGGCATGCTGTTTAATCTATATGTTGGCTTTTGGGTCGTTCCGTTAATCATGAAGATGGCATAAGCGATGAGCTCGCTCCCCAAATTTGGCACACGTTCTTTCTCTTTAACTAAAAGACAGTCTTATCTCAGGTCTTTCTTGGCTATAACTTTAATGCGAATTACTTTTGAGAAGAGCAAGTCGAAAAAATTACATAAACGAAAAGTTAATTTTGATAAAAGCCTGAAAACGTTAGGTCTCTATTTGATAAAAAAGATATTAGAATAAAAAACATTTAGAAATAACTTCCACATACCTCTCTCTTATTTTTTAAAATCATTTTAGTTACAGCAAATAAAGTCGACAAACAAAGTAAACTAAATATTTGAGCAAGATAAATATCATTTATTGTCAAAAACAAACAGTTAAAATAACTATTGCATTTCTCTCAATAAATTGAATTAATTATTGTTATTATTTGTACCGTTAAACAACTGCAACTAACTAAATAAATATCTAAATTTATTTTTGTTGGTTTATTTGGTGCAGCATAAAATAAAAACTATTCAATTTTATTCTCAAAGGCAATATAAAAAAAAACTGTCGTATTGTGATGTATAACAATTGAATTTAGTTGTGTTTCGGTTTTTCAAATACAAATCCGATTAAGGCATTACGTTTGCAAAGCCCATTTGTAAAATACAATGCAATAATACAACGTCTCGTAAAATAATCGTTAAAACAAAATGTTATTGTTTGATACGATTTATAATTGAGTGAACTTTTCATTCTTTGCTCGAACTTTTTTTAATATATCACTAAGAATTATTGTTGTGTCTCGTCTCAGCTGTTGAGTTAATTATTATGATGAAATGTAGCTAAGTTAGATTTACTTACAATTGCAATGTCAAAATGTTCTATGTTTTTTTTTATGGCTGGCTGCCCAGTTGTCCCGTTTGGTGGCCTCTTCTAATTTATGTTGCGAATAAATGTGTCGCAAGTCATTACGCGGAACATTTTTCTATTTGCGCTGTGTCGAGTGCCGGGTCCGCTTTATTTAATGGCTTGGAAATGGAGAAAAAATGAGCAAACTAAATGAGAAAGAGACTGAGAGAAAATATTTTGCAACCACAAGAAAAACAACTGGAGTTGAAATGGAAGCTGGATCAACAATGATGTGAACGGACGGACCATCTAAATATAGACACAAATCACAAAAAAAAAAAAAACATCACAGGCAAAAGACAAAAGCAGCAACTGCTTCAGCTTCAGCTCCAGTTACAGCTCCGGTTGCTGTTTCTGCTGCTGCTGCTGCTGCTGTGGTTGTTGTTGTTGTTGTTCTATTTATTTTGCATGGTGGCTGAGAATGAGCATATTAAATCAAAAAGTGGTGCATAAAAGCTCGCTTGCATAGCGAGACAGTAAGAGAGAGAGAGAGAGAGAGAGCAAAAGTTGAGTGGAGCAGTGAAAAAAGCAAACCAAACACAAGGATTAAAGGCATCGGCATCGTGCAAGGACGTGAACGTTTAACGCCTGCAGGATATTTATGATCATGAATTTTCTTATTGTGCTGCCGGCTCTGTCCCTTGTGTTCCCCTGTCCCTGATTCTCCGCCTGCCTCCTATTCCTGGTGCCCGGTTTGAGTTTCAGCTCTTGTGTTAGCGATTTATTAAATTGTGCAGCAACACGAAGACTGAAAGGCGCCCAAAGGACAGCTGTCTGAGGCGCCCAATGCCGCTGCTGTGCCATGACCTTACTCTCATGCCCCCCCTCGCCCACCACCTACCCCGCAGCGTATGAAATGTGCGCTCATTTATTTATACACATCGCTGGGCCGCGCCCACCAATCGACAGAAATGAGTTATAAAACTTCAATAATCTCGGCGAAATGTTTATTTATGTTTAGCACGAGAACTTGGCTGATTCCTTAGGGGGGCAGAGTGCGGGGTGTGGGCATGCAAAGAAGTTGGAGAGTGAGGCGAGCGCCTGCGGCTACCATTACAAAATTTGCATCACATAGGAAGAGAGGGGGTTTGGGGTGTTGAGCTCACAGGGAGTGGCTGGTGGTGGTGGTGGTGGTGGCGTAGAGGAGCACTTACAGCGAATCAATAACAAAATAAATCGTTTTACAACCGCAGGACATTGTATTGTGTTACACAAAAGATTGGCAACGACAGAAAACCCTCACGCTTTACCTTCACCACCACCACCTCGTCCTGCTCCTCCACTTTGGCCGAAGGCAGCTCAAAGCGAAAGCGAAAGAAAAACGAAGGAGAACAACAACAACAACAAATACGATAGCAAGTACAGCAAACACAATGCCAGGGCACTTGTGCAGTGAAAACAAGCAATGAAAGGATATTATAGTAAAAGTATTTACAAGATGAAAAGGGACAGAGGACTGCAGAAGGAGCAATGTGTTGAAAGCAGCAAGGTAAGGTAGGAGTAGCAGCAGCAGTAAGGTAAAGCAAAATGTATAAAGTGAAAGGAAGTAGAAAGTATAAATCGTTGCAATCAATTTTTGCTATGTGGTACGAATTGATAAACTGCCCAAGCAGAGCCAACTCTAGTAGAATACTGCTGCTGCTCTTGTTGCATCCGCAGCTGTAGTAAGACGATATGCCAGGTGAGCTGGGTCTGGCCTGACTGTCAGCTGCAAGCTCTCTGCTATTTGGGTTACCTACATAGTTTTCTCATAAACTGAGCTAGATTGGGTTGTTGGGTGGAGGGCGGAGGGCGGAATGTGCCTGCTTTGTTTACGGTTTTGTTTTTGGTAGTATACCATTCTACTAAATGGGTGTAGCATGCTACACTTGTATACTACCTGCAGCAAGAACAACGAGCTCTGGTCATGCGATACTTAATGGATAGCTGCACATTTAATTTGTATTGTGGCCAAAACCTAATGATTTCACTTCGGGGAACTTCTTTTGCAACAACTTCTTCTCCATGTTGCGAAAGTTCGTTAGACAATGATTAATCTCATTAGATTTTTGCAATTTTTGAGAAGTAAACTGCTTTTTAGCAATTAAGCATAGCCAAGGTTGATACTGCTCCTGGCAGCTGCTAGTCAGATATTGAAGTTCCCGATTGCATGCCGTAAAGCCATAAATCTGCAATAACAATTAAATTAATAAAAGTTTTTAAACAAACCTGATTGTCTTTAAAGTAAACTCAAGCTGTTCATAAAGTAACAAACAATTCTAAAATATCAAAAGTCACTTTTTCGACTTGAAGTCAACTTGACACAAGAAATATATAACAAAATTTGGAAATAAATTTAAGATTTGGTACGTTTCTTAAATTTTTTCATTTTCCTAACATTGAATTTCATAGTACTTAGCAGAATAATTATTCACGGCAGCAACATGCTCTTCAGCACTTCAAAACCTAATTGGTTTATTTTCTACTCAATGCTTGGAATAATGCTGCAACTAATAACGACAGCTAGCGGCGAATGTTGCTACTCGAAAAGCGTTGCATTTGAGTTAATTGACAATGATGAAGAGTGCAGTGCGTTTGATGCAACAGATTATAAAAAAGGACTATGCAAGATGACTGTTTGTGAAGATGGAACGCCTATTCTGGGCAGCTATTGTGGCAAAGGTTCGTGCAACATATTTGGTTGCAACTGTCAGAATGGTTGTCGTAAGGGCGATACCTTGAGTATTGTACACTCCTACTATGGCGAATATAATATAGATAATGTGCATTTCATTTAGTTCAAGGCAATCACAATAAATTTCCCGCTTGAGCTGCTCTTCAATTATAATTGAGTATTATTGTACATTTGAGCCAGTTATCGCAATAAATTCAAGCCATTCACGCTTATCAGTCACTTTTAACACAATCTATAATTGAATGCAATTACGAATTGAATGCTGTTTACAGAAGCTAGTTGTCGAGCGTTGTTAAGTAGAATGTGCTTTTCCTTATCTGAACAATGCTTTTCCGTCGAAGACTTTGCTTAAGCACATGTTTTATCATCTTGAACTTTATCTTTGATAACTCAACTCAACTCGAGAAATCATTTGGAAAAACAAAGCAGCAGAGCTGCGTGGCTCGACCGTTTCAAGGCTCAGTTTCCCGAACTTAACTTAACGTGAGCTTAACGTGAATAAAACTTGAACGTGAACGTAAAATTGAATTTCAAGCGATTAAGCAGAGCGTGAACTTTTCGAATAGCTGTTGCCTTCAAACGGAATAGAACAAATTGCTGGGTCTTTAAAATGTTGGCAGGCATTATTATATAACTAATCTTTTCCTTGAACCAAGCAAATTCGCTAAACTGACCCGATTTTCAAAAGCGTCATGGTCTGACGTCTAGAAAATAAATGCATTGAAATAAGCTCATTAAAAGAAAATTCGATTTTTGGTCAAAATGCATGTTAAGATTTTATGCCAAAAAATCGACTTGGGCATTGGTAAAATCTTTCGACTTCCATAACTTCGCCAAAACTGACGCGATTTTCCAAAGCAATGGCTTAAAACTCATGGTTTGGCGTCTAAAATAAAACTGCATTTACTTAATTTCATTTAAATGAAATTCGATTTTTGGTCATTTTGCATGTTATAGTTTTATGCCAAAAAATCGACATCATCATTTGGCAAATCTTTCGACTTCCATAACTTCAGCATATCTGACCCGATTTTCAAAAGCAAACGCTTAAAACTCATGGTTTAGCGTCTAAATTAAAACTGCATTTACTAAATTTCATTTAAACGAAATTCGATTTTTGGTCATTTTGCATGTTAAAGTTTTATGCCAAAAAATCGACATCATCATTTGGCAAATCTTTCGACTTCCATAACTTCGGCAAATCTGACCCGATTTTCAAAAGCAAACGCTTAAAACTCATCGTTTGGCGTCTAAAATAAAACTGCATTTACTAAATTTCATTTAAATGAAATTCGATTTTTGGTCATTTTGCATGTTAAAGTTTTATGCCAAAAAATACATCATCATTTGGCAAATCTTTCGACTTCCATAACTTCGGCAAATCTGACCCGATTTTCAAAAGCAAACGGCTAAAACTCATGGTTAGGCGTCTAAAATAAAACTGCATTTACTAAATTTCATTTAAACGAAATTCCAATTTTGGTCATTTTGCATGTTAAAGTTTTATGCCAAAAAATCGACATCATCATTTGGCAAATCTTTCGACTTCCATAACTTCGGCATATCTGACCCGATTTTCAAAAGCAAACGCTTAAAACTCATGGTTAGGCGTCTAAAATAAAACTGCATTTACTAAATTTCATTTAAACGAAATTCGATTTTTGGTCATTTTGCATGTTATAGTTTTATGCCAAAAAATCGACATCATCATTTGGCAAATCTTTCGACTTCCATAACTTCGGCAAATCTGACCCGATTTTCAAAAGCAAACGCTTAAAACTCATGGTTAGGCGTCTAAAATAAAACTGCATTTACTAAATTTCATTTAAATGAAATTCGATTTTTGGTCATTTTGCATGTTAAAGTTTTATGCCAAAAAATCGACATCATCATTTGGCAAATCTTTCGACTTCCATAACTTCGGCAAATCTGACCCGATTTTTAAAAGCAAACGCTTAAAACTCATGGTTTGGCGTCTTAAATAAAACTGCATTTACTAAATTTCATTTAAATGAAATTCGATTTTTGGTCATTTTGCATGTTAAAGTTTTATGCCAAAAAATACATCATCATTTGGCAAATCTTTCGACTTCCATAACTTCGGCAAATTTGACCCGATTTTCAAAAGCAAACGCTTAAAACTCATGGTTAGGCGTCTAAAATAAAACTGCATTTACTAAATTTCATTTAAACGAAATTCGATTTTTGGTCATTTTGCATGTTATAGTTTTATGCCAAAAAATCGACATAATCATTTGGCAAATCTTTCGACTTCCATAACTTCGGCAAATCTGACCCGATTTTCAAAAGCAATGGCTTAAAACTCATGGTTTGGCGTCTAAAATAAAACTGCATTTATTAAAATTCATTTAAACGAAATTCGATTTTTGGTCATTTTGCATGTTAAAGTTTTATGCCAAAAAATCGACATCATCATTTGGCAAATCTTTCGACTTCCATAACTTCGGCAAATCTGACCCGATTTTCAAAAGCAAACGCTTAAAACTCATGGTTAGGCGTCTAAAATAAAACTGCATTTACTAAATTTCATTTAAACGAAATTCGATTTTTGGTCATTTTGCATGTTAAAGTTTTATGCCAAAAAATCGACATCATCATTTGGCAAATCTTTCGACTTCCATAACTTCGGCAAATCTGACCCGATTTTCAAAAGCAAACGCTTAAAACTCATGGTTAGGCGTCTAAAATAAAACTGCATTTACTAAATTTCATTTAAACGAAATTCGATTTTTGGTCATTTTGCATGTTAAAGTTTTATGCCAAAAAATCGACATCATCATTTGGCAAATCTTTCGACTTCCATAACTTCGGCAAATCTGACCCGATTTTCAAAAGCAATGGCTTAAAACTCATGGTTAGGCGTCTAAAATAAAACTGCATTTACTAAATTTCATTTAAACGAAATTCGATTTTTGGTCATTTTGCATGTTAAAGTCTTATGCCAAAAAATCGACATCATCATTTGGCAAATCTTTCGACTTCCATAACTTCGGCAAATCTGACCCGATTTTCAAAAGCAAACGCTTAAAACTCATGGTTAGGCGTCTAAAATAAAACTGCATTTACTAAATTTCATTTAAACGAAATTCGATTTTTGGTCATTTTGCATGTTAAAGTTTTATGCCAAAAAATCGACATCATCATTTGGTAAATCTTTCGACTTCCATAACTTCGGCAAATCTGACCCGATTTTCAAAAGCAATGGCTTAAAACTCATGGTTTGGCGTCTAAAATAAAACTGCATTTACTAAATTTCATTTAAATGAAGTTCGATTTTTGGTCATTTTGCATGTTAAAGTTTTATGCCAAAAAATCGACATCATCATTTGGCAAATCTTTCGACTTCCATAACTTCGGCAAATCTGACCCGATTTTCAAAAGCAAACGCTTAAAACTCATGGTTAGGCGTCTAAAATAAAACTGCATTTACTAAATTTCATTTAAATGAAATTCGATTTTTGGTCATTTTGCATGTTAAAGTTTTATGCCAAATAATCGACATCATCATTTGGCAAATCTTTCGACTTCCATAACTTCGGCAAATCTGACCCGATTTTCAAAAGCAAACGCTTAAAACTCATGGTTAGGCGTCTAAAATAAAACTGCATTTACTAAATTTCATTTAAACGAAATTCGATTTTTGGTCATTTTGCATGTTAAAGTTTTATGCCAAAAAATCGACATCATCATTTGGCAAATCTTTCGACTTCCATAACTTCGGCAAATCTGACCCGATTTTCAAAAGCAAACGCTTAAAACTCATGGTTTGGCGTCTAAAATAAAACTGCATTTACTAAATTTCATTTAAATGAAATTCGATTTTTGGTCATTTTGCATGTTAAAGTTTTATGCCAAAAAATCGACATCATCATTTGGCAAATCTTTCGACTTCCATAACTTCGGCAAATCTGACCCGATTTTCAAAAGCAAACGCTTAAAACTCATGGTTTGGCGTCTAAAATAAAACTGCATTTACTAAATTTCATTTAAACGAAATTCGATTGTTGGTCATTTTGCATGTTAAAGTTTTATGACAAAAAATCGACATCATCATTTGGCAAATCTTTCGACTTTCATAACTTCGGCAAATCTGACCCGATTTTCAAAAGCAATGGCTTAAAACTCATGGTTAGGCGTCTAAAATAAAACTGCATTTACTAAATTTCATTTAAACGAAATTCGATTTTTGGTCATTTTGCATGTTAAAGTCTTATGCCAAAAAATCGACATAATCATTTGGCAAATCTTTCGACTTCCATAACTTCGGCAAATCTGACCCGATTTTCAAAAGCAATGGCTTAAAACTCATGGTTTGGCGTCTTAAATAAAACTGCTTTTACTAAATTTTAATTAAACGAAATTCGATTTTTGGTCATTTTGCATGTTAAAGTTTTATGCCAAAAAATCGACATCATCATTTGCAAATCTTTCGACTTCCATAACTTCGGCAAATCTGACCCGATTTTCAAAAGCAATGGCTTAAAACTCATGGTTTGGCGTCTACAATAAAACTGCATTTATTAAATTTCATTTAAATGAAATTCGATTTTTGGTCATTTTGCATGTTAAAGTTTTATGCCAAAAAATCGACATCATCATTTGGCAAATCTTTCGACTTCCATAACTTCGGCAAATTTGACCCGATTTTCAAAAGCAAACGCTTAAAACTCATGGTTAGGCGTCTTAAATAAAACTGCATTTACTAAATTTCATTTAAACGAAATTCGATTTTTGGTCATTTTGCATGTTAAAGTTTTATGCCAAAAAATCGACATCATCATTTGGCAAATCTTTCGACTTCCATAACTTCGGCAAATCTGACCCGATTTTCAAAAGCAATGGCTTAAAACTCATGGTTTGGCGTCTACAATAAAACTGCATTTACTAAATTTCATTTAAATGAAATTCGATTTTTGGTCATTTTGCATGTTAAAGTTTTATGCCAAAAAATCGACATCATCATTTGGCAAATCTTTCGACTTCCATAACTTCGGCAAATCTGACCCGATTTTCAAACGCAATGGCTTAAAACTCATGGTTTGGCGTCTACAATAAAACTGCATTTACTAAATTTCATTTAAATGAAATTCGATTTTTGGTCATTTTGCATGTTAAAGTTTTATGCCAAAAAATCGACATCATCATTTGGCAAATCTTTCGACTTCCATAACTTCGGCAAATCTGACCCGATTTTCAAAAGCAATGGCTTAAAACTCATGGTTTGGCGTCTACAATAAAACTGCATTTACTAAATTTCATTTAAATGAAATTCGATTTTTGGTCATTTTGCATGTTAAAGTTTTATGCCAAAAAATCGACATCATCATTTGGCAAATCTTTCGACTTCCATAACTTCGGCAAATCTGACCCGATTTTCAAAAGCAATGGCTTAAAACTCATGGTTTGGCGTCTACAATAAAACTGCATTTACTAAATTTCATTTAAACGAAATTCGATTTTTGGTCATTTTGCATGTTAAAGTTTTATGCCAAAAAATCGACATCATCATTTGGCAAATCTTTCGACTTCCATAACTTCGGCAAATCTGACCCGATTTTTAAAAGCAAACGCTTAAAACTCATGGTTTGGCGTCTTAAATAAAACTGCATTTACTAAATTTCATTTAAATGAAATTCGATTTTTGGTCATTTTGCATGTTAAAGTTTTATGCCAAAAAATCGACATCATCATTTGGCAAATCTTTCGACTTCCATAACTTCGGCATATCTGACCCGATTTTAAAAGCAAACGCTTAAAACTCATGGTTTGGCGTCTAAAATAAAACTGCATTTACTAAATTTCATTTAAACGAAATTCGATTTTTGGTCATTTTGCATGTTAAAGTTTTATGCCAAAAAATCGACATCATCATTTGGCAAATCTTTCGACTTCCATAACTTCGGCATATCTGACCCGATTTTCAAAAGCAAACGCTTAAAACTCATGGTTTGGCGTCTAAAATAAAACTGCATTTACTTAATTTCATTTAAACGAAATTCGATTTTTGGTCATTTTGCATGTTAAAGTTTTATGACAAAAAATCGACATCATCATTTGGCAAATCTTTCGACTTCCATAACTTCGGCATATCTGACCCGATTTTCAAAAGCAAACGCTTAAAACTCATGGTTTGGCGTCTAAAATAAAACTGCATTTACTAAATTTCATTTAAACGAAATTCGATTTTTGGTCATTTTGCATGCTAAAGTTATATGCCAAAAAATCGACATCATCATTTGGCAAATCTTTCGACTTCCATAACTTCGGCAAATCTGACCCGATTTTCAAAAGCAATGGCTTAAAACTCATGGTTTGGCGTCTAAAATAAAACTGCATTTACTAAATTTCATTTAAACGAAATTCGATTTTTGGTCATTTTGCATGTTAAAGTTTTATGCCAAAAAATCGACATCATCATTTGGCAAATCTTTCGACTTCCATAACTTCGGCAAATCTGACCCGATTTTCAAAAGCAAACGCTTAAAACTCATGGTTTGGCGTCTAAAATAAAACTGCATTTACTAAATTTCATTTAAATGAAATTAGATTTTTGGTCATTTTGCATGGTAAAGTTTTATGCCAAACAATCGACATCATCATTGGGCAAATCTTTCGACTTCCATAACTTCGGCAAATCTGACCCGATTTTCAAAAGCTATGGCTTAAAACTCATGGTTTGGCGTCTTAAATAAAACTGCATTTACTAAATTTCATTTAAAATAAATTCGATTTTTGGTCATTTTGCATGTTAAAGTTTTATGCCAAAAAATCGACATCATCATTTGGCAAATCTTTCGACTTCCATAACTTCGGCAAATCTGACCCGATTTTCAAAAGCAATGGCTTAAAACTCATGGTTAGGCGTCTAAAATAAAACTGCATTTACTAAATTTCATTTAAACGAAATTCGATTTTTGGTCATTTTGCATGTTAAAGTTTTATGCCAAAAAATCGACATAATCATTTGGCAAATCTTTCGACTTCCATAACTTCGGCAAATCTGACCCGATTTTCAAAAGCAAACGCTTAAAACTCATGGTTTGGCGTCGAAAATAAAACTGCATTTACTAAATTTCATTTAAACGAAATTCGATTTTTGGTCATTTTGCATGTTAAAGTTTTATGCCAAAAAATCGACATCATCATTTGGCAAATCTTTCGACTTCCATAACTTCGGCAAATCTGACCCGATTTTCAAAAGCAATGGCTTAAAACTCATGGTTTGGCGTCTAAAATAAAACTGCATTTACTAAAT
This sequence comes from Scaptomyza flava, assembly GCA_030179655.1. Taxonomy (NCBI): domain Eukaryota; kingdom Metazoa; phylum Arthropoda; class Insecta; order Diptera; family Drosophilidae; genus Scaptomyza; species Scaptomyza flava. Next base: position 12,399,841 of record JARNME010000012.1, read on the forward strand.
TTCATTTAAACGAAATTCGATTTTTGGTCATTTTGCATGTTAAAGTCTTATGCCAAAAAATCGACATCATCATTTGGCAAATCTTTCGACTTCCATAACTTCGGCAAATCTGACCCGATTTTCAAAAGCTATGGCTTAAAACTCATGGTTTGGCGTCTTAAATAAAACTGCATTTACTAAATTTCATTTAAATGAAATTCGATTTTTGGTCATTTTGCATGTTAAAGTTTTATGCCAAAAAATCGACATCATCATTTGGCAAATCTTTCGACTTCCATAACTTCGGCAAATCTGACCCGATTTTCAAAAGCAATGGCTTAAAACTCATGGTTAGGCGTCTAAAATAAAACTGCATTTACTAAATTTCATTTAAACGAAATTCGATTTTGGTCATTTTGCATGTTAAAGTCTTATGCCAAAAAATCGACATCATCATTTGGCAAATCTTTCGACTTCCATAACTTCGGCAAATCTGACCCGATTTTCAAAAGCTATGGCTTAAAACTCATGGTTTGGCGTCGAAAATAAAACTGCATTTACTAAATTTCATTTAAATGAAATTCGATTTTTGGTCATTTTGCATGGTAAAGTTTTATGCCAAACAATCGACATCATCATTTGGCAAATCTTTCGACTTCCATAACTTCGGCAAATCTGACCCGATTTTCAAAAGCAATGGCTTAAAACTCATGGTTTGGCGTCTAAAATAAAACTGCATTTACTAAATTTCATTTAAATGAAATTCGATTTTTGGTCATTTTGCATGGTAAAGTTTTATGCCAAACAATCGACATCATCATTTGGCAAATCTTTCGACTTCCATAACTTCGGCAAATCTGACCCGATTTTCAAAAGCAAACGCTTAAAACTCATGGTTTGGCGTCTTAAATAAAACTGCATTTACTAAATTTCATTTAAATGAAATTCGATTTTTGGTCATTTTGCATGGTAAAGTTTTATGCCAAAAAATCGACATCATCATTTGGCAAATCTTTCGACTTCCATAACTTCGGCAAATCTGACCCGATTTTCAAAAGCAAACGCTTAAAACTCATGGTTTGGCGTCTAAAATAAAACTGCATTTACTAAATTTCATTTAAACGAAATTCGATTTTTGGTCATTTTGCATGTTATAGTTTTATGCCAAAAAATCGACATCATGATTTGGCAAATCTTTCGACTTCCATAACTTCGGCAAATCTGACCCGATTTTCAAAAGCAAACGCTTAAAACTCATGGTTAGGCGTCTAAAATAAAACTGCATTTACTAAATTTCATTTAAACGAAATTCGATTTTTGGTCATTTTGCATGTTAAAGTTTTATGCCAAAAAATCGACATCATGATTTGGCAAATCTTTCGACTTCCATAACTTCGGCAAATCTGACCCGATTTTCAAAAGCAAACGCTTAAAACTCATGGTTTGGCGTCTTAAATAAAACTGCATTTACTAAATTTCATTTAAATGAAATTCGATTTTTGGTCATTTTGCATGTTAAAGTTTTATGCCAAACAATCGACATCATCATTTGGCAAATCTTTCGACTTCCATAACTTCGGCAAATCTGACCCGATTTTCAAAAGCAAACGCTTAAAACTCATGGTTTGGCGTCTAAAATAAAACTGCATTTACTAAATTTCATTTAAACGAAATTCGATTTTTGGTCATTTTGCATGTTAAAGTTTTATGCCAAAAAATCGACATCATCATTTGGCAAATCTTTCGACTTCCATAACTTCGGCAAATCTGACCCGATTTTCAAAAGCAAACGCTTAAAACTCATGGTTTGGCGTCGAAAATAAAACTGCATTTACTAAATTTCATTTAAACGAAATTCGATTTTTGGTCATTTTGCATGTTAAAGTTTTATGCCAAAAAATCGACATCATCATTTGGCAAATCTTTCGACTTCCATAACTTCGGCAAATCTGACCCGATTTTCAAAAGCAAACGCTTAAAACTCATGGTTTGGCGTCGAAAATAAAACTGCATTTACTAAATTTCATTTAAACGAAATTCGATTTTTGGTCATTTTGCATGTTAAAGTTTTATGCCAAAAAATCGACATCATCATTTGGCAAATCTTTCGACTTCCATAACTTCGGCAAATCTGACCCGATTTTCAAAAGCAAACGCTTAAAACTCATGGTTTGGCGTCGAAAATAAAACTGCATTTACTAAATTTCATTTAAATGAAATCGATTTTTGGTCATTTTGCATGTTAAAGTTTTATGCCAAAAAATACATCATCATTTGGCAAATCTTTCGACTTCCATAACTTCGGCAAATCTGACCCGATTTTCAAAAGCAAACGCTTAAAACTCATCGTTTGGCGTCTAAATAAAACTGCATTTACTTAATTTCATTTAAACGAAATTCGATTTTTGGTCATTTTGCATGTTAAAGTTTTATGCCAAAAAATCGACATCATCATTTGGCAAATCTTTCGACTTCCATAACTTCGGCAAATCTGACCCGATTTTCAAAAGCAAACGCTTAAAACTCATGGTTTGGCGTCTACAATAAAACTGCATTTAAGAAATTACATTTCAATGAAATTCGATTTTTGGTCATTTTGCATGTTAAAGTTTTATGCCAAAAAATCGACATCGTCATTTGGCAAATCTTTCGACTTCCATAACTTCGGCAAATCTGACCCGATTTTCAAAAGCAAACGCTTAAAACTCATGGTTTGGCGTCTACAATAAAACTGCATTTACTAAATTTCATTTAAATGAAATTCGATTTTTGGTCATTTTGCATGTTAAAGTCTTATGCCAAAAAATCGACATCATCATTTGGCAAATCTTTCGACTTCCATAACTTCGGCAAATCTGACCCGATTTTCAAAAGCAAACGCTTAAAACTCATGGTTTGGCGTCTACAATAAAACTGCATTTACTAAATTTCATTTAAATGAAATTCGATTTTGGTCATTTTGCATGTTAAAGTTTTATGCCAAAAAATCGACATCATCATTTGGCAAATCTTTCGACTTCCATAACTTCGGCAAATCTGACCCGATTTTCAAAAGCAAACGCTTAAAACTCATGGTTTGGCGTCTACAATAAAACTGCATTTACTAAATTTCATTTAAATGAAATTCGATTTTTGGTCATTTTGCATGTTAAAGTTTTATGCCAAAAAATCGACATCATCATTTGGCAAATCTTTCGACTTCCATAACTTCGGCAAATCTGACCCGATTTTTAAAAGCAAACGCTTAAAACTCATGGTTTGGCGTCTACAATAAAACTGCATTTACTAAATTTCATTTAAATGAAATTCGATTTTTGGTCATTTTGCATGTTAAAGTTTTATGCCAAAAAATCGACATCGTCATTTGGCAAATCTTTCGACTTCCATAACTTCGGCAAATCTGACCCGATTTTCAAAAGCAAACGCTTAAAACTCATGGTTTGGCGTCTACAATAAAACTGCATTTACTAAATTTCATTTAAACGAAATTCGATTTTGGTCATTTTGCATGTTAAATTTATATGCCAAAAAAATCGACATCATCATTTGGCAAATCTTTCGACTTCCATAACTTCGGCAAATCTGACCCGATTTTCAAAAGCAAACGCTTAAAACTCATGGTTTGGCGTCTACAATAAAACTGCATTTACTAAATTTCATTTAAACGAAATTCGATTTTTGGTCATTTTGCATGTTAAAGTTTTATGCCAAAAAATCGACATCATCATTTGGCAAATCTTTCGACTTCCATAACTTCGGCATATCTGACCCGATTTTCAAAAGCAAACGCTTAAAACTCATGGTTTGGCGTCTAAAATAAAACTGCATTTACTAAATTTCATTTAAACGAAATTCGATTTTTGGTCATTTTGCATGTTAAAGTTTTATGCCAAAAAATCGACATCATCATTTGGCAAATCTTTCGACTTCCATAACTTCGGCAAATCTGACCCGATTTTCAAAAGCAATCGCTTAAAACTCATGGTTTGGCGTCTAAAATAAAACTGCATTTACTAAATTTCATTTAAATGAAGTTCGATTTTTGGTCATTTGCATGTTAAAGTTTTATGCCAAAAAATCGACATCATCATTTGGCAAATCTTTCGACTTCCATAACTTCGGCAAATCTGACCCGATTTTCAAAAGCAAACGCTTAAACTCATGGTTTGGCTTCTAAAATAAAACTGCATTTACTAAATTTCATTTAAACGAAATTCGATTTTTGGTCATTTTGCATGTTAAAGTTTTATGCCAAAAAATCGACATCATCATTTGGCAAATCTTTCGACTTCCATAACTTCGGCATATCTGACCCGATTTTCAAAAGCAATGGCTTAAAACTCATGGTTTGGCGGCTACAGTAAAACTGCATTTACTAAATTTCATTTAAACGAAGTTCGATTTTTGGTCATTTTGCATGTTAAAATTTTATGTCAAAAAATCGACATCATCATTTGGCAAGTCTTTCTACTTCCATAACTTCGGCAAATCTGACCCGATTTTCAAACGCAATACCTTGAAAGTCATGGTTTGGCGTCTAGAAAAGAACTGCATGTAAATAAGTTCATTAAAAGAAAATTAGATTTTTGTTCAAAACGCATGTTAAGATTTTATGCCAAAAAATCGACTTGGGCATTGTTAAAATCTTTCGACTTCCATAACTTCGCCAAAACTGTCCCGATTTTCAAAAGCGATATCTAAAAAATCATGGAATAGGAATGCATATAAATCACTCCCATACCAATTGAATTATACAAAAAAAAATGTTATGCATTGATAATCGTCTGTATTATTTTAAAGTTTTTCCCTTAATCGCGTTTTAAAAACAGCTTTTAGATGTTTGCACATCAATATAATTTTTAAACATGTGAAAGTTCGTTTTGACAAAGTGCATTCAGCCGCAAAAAGAGTATTGGTCACTGATAGGGATGGATAGAAGCTGCTGCTTAAGTTTAAATTAAAGGTCTAAGTTATTTTGAAAGGCAATATATAAATAACAAGTAAGAAGGCTCTAGTCGGGAGAGCCCGACTAGAAGATACCCTGAACCCAGTTGCAATAAATATGTAAATTAAATTTAGAATTGACTTTGGTATAAGGACTTAGCTTCAAACAATTAAATTCGATCTTAACGGATTTGGACGAATTTTTCAGAAAAGTTCTATCGTTTTCCAAATTCGATATTTTATTGTTATCGATATTATGTGTATATCGGAAACCAAAATAGTTATCGATAATTTGAAGCAAACTTGTTCTGCTCATGGTATAGGAGAACTTAAATACAAAATCAGAAGTCTCTAGTTCTTGTAGTCTCTGAGATCCACGCGTTCATACAGACGGACAGACGGACATGGCTATATCGTCTCGGCTGTTGATGCTGATCAAGAATATATATACTTTATGGGGTCGGAGATGTTTCCTTCTGCCTGTTACATACTTTTGCACAAAACCATTATACCCTTATTTACCCATTTTATGGGTTAAGGGTATAAAAATATATATAAAGTGATTAAATTTTGGCAAACAGAAATTATGTATACGCCGAATCGGCTGCCTCTCAAACTAAAAACTTAAAGGGCAAATTACAGTGGAAATAAGTTGTAGAGCGAAAGAAAGAGTGAGAGAGAGAGGTTGGAGAAGTAAAGAGAGGGAAAGAGTAAACTGCTACAGCATTGAGCAAGTAAATATTTTATAATTTAATCAACATAAAAGGCAACAAAGCCAATGACAATGGAGCTGTAAGAGTAACGCGATTGCGAACACGACGCGACGCGACGCGACGCCTCTGTGGTTAACTCGAGAGGCAAAAACAATAAAAACGGCAATGACTGAGGCTGAGACGATGGAGTGTTGCCAAAAAAAAAAAAAAAAACTGAATGTCAAATACGTTGCGCGATAATGTTTAATGATAAGCAGGCGAGGCCAAGTTGACATACAGTCGACAATAGTCGAAGATGTTTATCGTGCGAGTGCGACAATAAAAGCGAAGACAGTCACAATGTTGTTTGCTAGAGACGGATAGAAAGGGTGGGCGGGGGTGTAGTTTTGTTGATGCCTGCCTGCTGACAAATGGACCATGTCTGACAGGACGAAGAACGCAGGGCCCCATCCTGTGTTGTCATCTAAACAATGGACAAGTTTATATTTGCATTTATTTCTATTAGGCGCGCATTTGTCAAAAGCTGTTTATGTGTTCGCCCAAATTGAGATCTTGATCTCTTTTGCTAAGACTTGGGTCCCTGTTTGGCTTTAACAAGACGCCCAAAGCAGAGTCTGTCTGCATACTTTAAGTAACTTTCTGTTTGTGTAGATGGCAGCATTGCAATAAAATATTTATTCGATATTGTCGTGCACTTTTATTTGACATCATAAACAAAAGCCACGAAAGTGTAAACAAAACTTGGCTCAACGCATTCACAGGCTGGCAAAAGTTTGTTTGCTTCTCCTTCAGCGTGTTTTTGCCGTGTTGTTGACTTATTTAAGCCATAAAGTGCTCTTTCGCACACACAAACTCACACATCAACTTGAATATTGACACGTGGGTGAGTGTGTGTGTCAAATTTAACGCCACGGTACGCACGTTCCTAGGCAGAGACAATAGCAGCAATGGTAAACAGCAAACAGCTCCAACGGCAACCGCTAACAAATACAAAATACAAAAACATATATTACACAAAACGAATTTAAAATACTCTTTGTTGATATTTGTTGCAGCTTTTTGAATATTGCATTCGAAAACTTTTCAATTGAATTTTAATCCTGAAGAAATTTATTTATACTTCTCTAGTGTTACAAACGCAGCTGCTTAGTTAACATGCTCGCTTTCGAAGAGCATTGAAAAAAGGCTGGCAGCAGTTCAAAATCGCATAAATTTTGTGGCAATCCAAGCTCAAGTATGTGTGTGATTGGGTTATGTTGTGTTTCCTTGGTATTGCTCTTGATTCTTTTCGTTTTTTTTTTTTGATTTTATTCTTCTGTTGGGTTTTTGTTGAATTTTTGTTTTGATATTTGGGTGTTTGTTTCTTGTGCGTGTGGGGCCAAGGTTCGTTGAACTTTTGTAGCCCACTTTTGAACAAGCAGCAATAAGTCAAAAAATTCTATTGGCCAACTGGCCTTGAGGCGGCGGCCACAAGTGGTCGAAAATTTGCTTGCATTCGAAATGTTGTTTGAATTTTCATAACGCAAACAAATGTGGATTCTGAATGTAAAGAACAAATAATTCCTGAGCAGCTTTTCGGAGCGCGACGGAGAGACAGACAGTTCATTATGCAGGTCTTGAGTTATGGGGGTAAGATGTGGCATATGTTTGTTAGCATATATTATCCCGAACAATTTGTATTTATATCCATCTTATGCATTTTATAGCGTTGCTTAAATAACGCCCCTATTTAACCCACAACGCATAAGCCACACGCATTCGCTGGAGGCTTGGAGTGCGTCTCAAAGGCTCTCCCAATCTTTCTCCTCAAGCATATTTTTTTGTTTACGCTTAACACTACCGCTACTGTGATGGCGCCCCTTGGACGGGCCACCTTCGTTCGTTTACGTGCCACGCATATAAATTGTTGTATCTCGGGCGTATTAAAAATGTACGAGTGCTCATCTTGTTATCCTGTTGTGTAAGCGGATTATGTCGGGCATAAATGTCATGCGTTGTGCGGCTGTTGAAACCACGCCACAGGACACCACTTCACCTCTCTCTCTCTCACTCTCGCTTTGTCGCTGTCACCACCTCGCCTCTGTGCAGTCTTTAGCAACGACCTTGCTCATACCGCGTGACTACTTGTCTTTCACGCTCTCTTTGCTTCATTCTACGTTTATACTCTTACTAAAAGTAATTCTTATTATAAGAAGCAAATGCACAAAGTTTTGAAGCAGATATTTGGAGTTAAACAAAATTCTACAGTTGCAAATATTATACATTTTAAATAGCCAAAGAATCGAAAGAGCACTAATAAAGAATGCTAGCCACTCTGACTATCAAAATCAAAATTCAAAACTAAAATATACTTAAAATGGTTTTTTTTTTTTAAGTTTTTCAGATATATAAAAAAATGTATCGCAAGATTTCATTTTCCATTCCATTTCAATTGACAACCGTTTTGAACTTCCTGAATTACTTTACTAGAACAGAAATTCCTCTACTTTATCCTTAAGCCATCAACTTTGTAAGTGTATTAAATCTTCGACAGTTCATTGGGATTAATAAATTTTTCTTTGCACTCTGTGTGACGCAGCGATTTGTGTGTTGCTGTTTTTTTTCTTGCTATTTCGCCATTAAGCATTACGCAGAGGCATGCACGTGTCAGCCCCCCCGTTCGGTCCTGTCTCTGCAACAGTGGGGGGCGGCCCCACCACTGTCCACATTGAAAATATTTGGATTTTACTTTTATTGAAATTTAAACTGCCGTTCGGCGGCAACAATCGACTGCCGCCAATGGCACACAATTTGCACATAACTTGCGCTTAAAACTGTTAACCGATCGGATGCTGCAAATGGAGCAGAGGAACTGCGGCGGGGAGGGTGTGTGGGGAAAGGGAGCATTGCAATTCGCGGCTAGCAACTGCAATCGTTAATGGCAGTTTCCGATTTCATTGTAGCATTTTGGTCGCAATTTTGTGCGCGAACGAATGAAAAAATTGTATGCAAATAGTATTGCAAGTGGGTTTTTTTGAGTCGCGCACTTTTGCATTAGCCCCAAATTTTATTGGATGCGAAAATTTTAAACGCAATGACTGTTGAAACAACTGTTGTGGCCGCTTATCGTATTGCCATGTGTGACAAAAACCCATTTTTTCGAGTTTTCCGATGATGAAAGTCATGCAAACGATGACAATTCAAAACTTAAGAGTTGCCAAAAGCAAAACACAATATTATTGTAATGTGTGAGGTGTTTGCGTGAGAAATTGTATTAGCTTAGGAGCCTTAGCAAAAGGTAAAGTCGCACTAAGCTGACGAGCGTTAAATGAGTAAACAACAATAGAAACTTATTTGTATGTATATAAATATTTGCCAGCTTATGCAAGAATTTGTATGCCTTGGGCCCACTATCAACAATCAATTATCACCACTAACAAGAAGAAGAAGAGCAAGAAGAGGAAGAAGAAGTCTTTATAATTAGCATGTGTTACTTCTAACTAGATAATTATAACGTAATATTCTATAATTAGCAATATTTGTTGGTATTTTCTACAACTATACAACAAGTTTGCTCTAATTGAATTTGCTTCTTTGCTGTTAAGTGGGAGATATTTCGGTGGTTTTGGGGTGTTTTGTAAGTGGCTTTTGTTGTTTTTGTTGCTCCTTTGAACATGTTGCACTTATGATAAACAACTTGAGTTGGCAGGATTTAAGCGGCCAGCAAACAAGAAGCTCAATAAGTGTGCTACTGAAAATGTGGCAAGTGAGATGATCTCGAGCCAGATGCTGCAACATTTTATCACTAAGGCCCAGCCAGCCAGTTGGTCAAGCAATCTATCAATTGGCATCACTTCTGGCCTATGCTAATGGCGACTCTGGGCCGACCCTTTATGAGCTTACAGATATGGCCAGAACACAAAGCCTTAATAGCCATACAAAAACATACATACATACCCAAAATGAAGGCTCTGTGCCACTTGGTTTTGTTAGTGTTTTGTGTGTGCGTTCGAAGCACCCTTTGCATATGCCGCTTTTGTTTCTGTCTCTATCCATCTCGTACAAATTATTTGCAGCTTATCGGCGCGTTGGCTGTTGTCCATTTTTATGGGCATTCGCTTTTGTTTTTGTGTTGTTTGCTGCTTTCTAGTTACTTAGCTGCCTCTCTCTCTCTCACACACTCTTTGTAGCAGTCAAACGTCGAGGATTCGAATACCCAAAACTCATTTCGCCCACTGAGGGACTCCTCACTGTGCCAGTTGATGCGTGTGCTTGCCGTTTTTCCTCTCACACACACACACACATACACACACAAATACACTTATCGTTGTCAGCAGAGAAGGACATCACTTGAAAATTGCCTAAGCAGTTTTAGCCAAACAAAACCAATCTTCTTTTTTATATTTATTTTTTTCTTTGTTTTTCGCAATGTGAAGTGCGCGATTTTTTGTTTTTGTTTTTAGGATGCCCCCAAAATGGCTGGGGCATGGATTTTCGTTGTTGTTTTTTTTTTTGCTTTTGTTTTGGTTTTCTCCCCATTTAGTTTTTGTTTTGCTTTGTTTTTTGTCAAATAAAATGTCGAAAACATGGTGAGGGCCCACAAAATATTTGCCGCATCGCTTTTCCCAGCATGTCTCGTACAAAACTTTTGCCACACACAGACACACACCCACACACACACGCAGAGAGAGCGAGAGCGAGAGAAGAGAAACAGACAGCCAACATACTATTCAAAAAGCTATCAAGCGTTAACCACAAACATGTTGACCAGATTTCAAATGGCTCTTGTGCAAGTAGATAGATACATGATATATCTAATGGCCCGAACAGATAAAGCGAATTGTCTAAACCGCATGGTTCAATCTTTTAACAAACTTGTCTGAGAAATGAACTAATTCTAATACTTACATAGCTCTGTTTTTTTTTTTTTAGGTCTGCTTAGTTAATGTTCTATTTTATGGATAAGAATTTCCAATGACATTTACAAAAATGTACGAAGAAAGTGCAAACCGGAGATGTAGACTTGTTTTGGAATTAACTAACTTTTATCAACCGATATTTTTTCTGAAACTAAGTCTAGTCTATTTTGAACATATTAACCAGCCATTTAGTATTTCTGTATAACAATCTTCAGTTCTTCTGAAAAGAGAATTACCCCATTTGAGCCAGCAATTTCCAAACCATGTGTAAGGAAGTGCTCAACAGCTAGCTCATTTTTAATTGGTGACTCAAACAGCTATTTAAGCATTATAATAAGTGGCGCCATTTTGCAACAAGCAAGCAACAAGAGAGATTTTGCGGCACAACGCACAACTTTTCAACGGACGCCGCATAAAGTGAGAGCGGCCAGTTAAGCAGTTGATTTTGCGGTTGCGGTGTCACTGATTGAATCCATAGACGGTCAGCACAACACTGCTTAAACTCTACTCATGCCGTCCCTCCGCTCTCCGCCCATCCTCTTAACCCCAATTCCAACGCTATCCGACCAGAGCCAACCAATAAATTGTGAACTGATTGGTTGCGTCCTTGTGGATGATATTGTTTCAGGGTTGGAGTCAACCGGCGGTGATTTACGCCAGATGACTGCTGAGCTGTCATTAAATGCGACCGCAGATCCGGGTGCAAGGGGTTCAATTGTTGGGCGCTGTAATTAAGCGTTGACTATTTGGACAACGTTGCGTATGCGCGTTATGAGTGCATTAAAAACAAACGAAAAAAAAAATAATAAAGAACGCCTCAAGGCTTTTCATCCGAATCGTCGCGTTCATGAAATTAAATTAAAAGCGTTAAGTGCCAATGCAAATAGTATCTGAAATGCATTTCATTATGCGGCATTTAAAGTTCTTAACTTTTTAATAAGCTTCGCTCACTCTCTCTTCCTTTGCCTGCTAGTTTATTTTTATATGCATAATGTGTTTTAATTTGAAGCAACATACTACATATATAAATAAGTCAGTGAATAAAAAACGTTTAATGCTGTCGCAATCACATAAATAACTTAAACAATTTTAAAATAAATAAAATCCATTACCGCTTATTGTCACTGCTGTTGCAGCTGCAATTGCTGCCTGCCAGAAAAGAAGTTTTTTAAATTTTCATAGTTAAGTCTGATGTGTGGACTGAACACTTTTCACATGTTGTCATTTGTTCGTTTAAATATCACAATTTTTTAATCAAATAATAAGTGCAATCATCAGCACTTTATGAATATTAATGGCTTTGTTTATGATTTTAATGTTTATTTTCTTTCTTAACTTTTGTTGCTTCTATTACAATTCGGAATGATATAAAATATTATAAGGATTCTGTTTGTTCGGAAAATTTCGCAATAATTTGCATGGCTTTAATGAAGTTTTATAGTTACTTTTAACAGAAAAAGTTCATGAAAAATAATAAATGTATTTTTTTAATATCTGCTTGCTCAAATTCCAGTAGAAGCTGTTGAAATTAGTTTGTTTCTGTTAAACAATTTCACTGTAATACTAGGAATTAATTGCTGTTGTTTTTGTTGTTGATAGTAGAGCTTAAAACTGCTTTTGAATGGCTGCAACGTGCGCTGCAGGCAACTCGGGCGATTAGATACTTTGGAAAAAGACACGTGTCCAAAGTCTCATAAAATTATGAAGAGCGCACACATAATTAGACGAGCCCAAAATGCCAGGCAGGCCACAAACACCACTTAACGGACATGGTTGGTGTGGTTTTGATTTTTAATTTATGTTAATTAACTGCAAACTCAACAAATAATTGTACGCAATTTATAAGTGTGTGTGTGTGTGTGTGTCGTTTGTTGTTCGGGACAACGCGTTTTGTGGCAAAGACGTTGTTTTCGGCGGCTTATGTCCTAAGTGCAAAGGACTTTTGCCATAAGAGTCCTGGAAATCTATTTCGCCTCTTTTGTGTTTGTTTTGTCGCAAACGAAACAAGCAGCGGGGGGACTAGGTAAACATTTCAAGGATGCGTAAAGGCGTGTTCTTGCGCCTGTCGCATAGATAAGCCAACCAGAAAATGGGAAAGATGGGGGCTTTTCCTTAAGGGTATGTTACAAATGCACAGAACAAGATACGAGATACGATACACACACACACATACATGCATGCTCATTTAATTACGCCTTTATGAAAAGTTCTTGGAATTTGCATTCATCTAATGTGCATTTGTATTAGCTTTAATTTGTTGACGAATTACGAATTTAATAATTCTTATTAAAATAATTGCATGTCGCTTTCAGTGCTTTAAGCCGTATTCTTAAAATAAGATTAATATATTTCAATGATATAACTGCAATTTGATGCATAAATGAACAACATTTGCTGGCGTTGACCCGCTTTCCTAGACACATAACTTTATAATAACCTTTGTATCAGAAATTGGTTTAGAAATCTTATGGTTCTGTGATGTGTTTTGCATTCGAATTTTTGTTGATTTTTTTGACATTCTAATGCATTGCAATTATTCTTGGCATACAAAAAATTTAAAAAATTACATTTGCAAATTGATTTATATATTTTTAGGGTTGCAAATAAAACACCCAAAGCTTAAGTTCGTCCATTTTGTGTTTTTGTATATATGCAAGATGTTTATGGGGAAATCTGAGAAGCTATTTGCCACATTAATGAAATGTTTAGGGCTAAGCAATTTGAAAGGCATAAAATTATTATAGCATGTGTCAAATACATATATATGAGTAGTAATAGTTGTACCCTTTTCTAAGAAACACACACACACACACATACAAAGGACGGCAGCTCCAGTCTGTCGCACAAAGGCAACAACAATGTTGCTGACAATGTCGCGACAACAGAAATGACAGCATAATAATAATAAAAAGAAACACATCATGCACTGTGTGAGAATGTGTATGTGTGTGTGTGTAAGTGCGTCTGTGGTTGGGGTGGGGTTGAATGAAAAAGCTGAAGCAAATGGCACTATAGCAAAAACAGCAACAAGAACTACATCCACAAAATATCGAATGGCATAAACAACGTTGCACAGTCGCATGGCATTTGTTTATTTGTCAGTGTGCATGTGTGTGGGTTTGTGTGTGTGTGTGTAGTAGGTGTACATCTCTCTGTGTGCAAAAGGAAAATGGCAGCGAACGAGTTACAGTTTCAACGATAAAAACAACAACAACAACAACACCAACAACAATTGATGATGAGCAAAGCGGCACAAGTGAAGGCGCCTGGCGTCTGTTTGCCAACGTTTTTGGCGCGTTTTGTAAATATTTACACATGTAGCAGTTACCAGTGATTGTTACCTGGATGTGGATGAGCGTTTGCCGCTATTTATATGTACATGTAAATACATGCATTGCAACAACGAGGGTAGCTCAAATATTATCCCAACTCTTCGTTCCTTAACTTGTCCAACTGTCAAACGTAAAGTTTTGTATTGTGAAAACTTTTAAAATTTGGTTTTTACTGATTTAATTCGGGATTCTTATGCTTTGATAATGTGAAAACTTATACAATTATATTTTTCTCAACTAAAGTTGATGCAAACATAAAGCTATCTATCTTTTTACTTGATCTTTGTGATCTATCAAACAGCTTCCGTATATTTCTAATGTATGTAAACATCTAGCTTTCTATGCATCTTCCCACCAATCTATAGCTCTTACCTGTCTTTCCAAATACCAGCACGTTTTTTTCTCCCAAAATTGAAGGCTTTTATTTGCCCCCCTTCGAACACTACAAATTTGCGCAAATTTTGTGCTGCGGTTTGAGCAGATGGAAGGCGTTGGGAATATTTAAATATTTGCAGGTAGGCGGCGTCAATGTTTGTTAAAGACTTTAAAGGAAATTCGCGTTGCCTACGCACGCAGGCGTTGTTATTTATTAAGGCTTGTCGATATTTTAATTAAGTTTATAATGATTGTTGTTGTAACTGGAGAGCGGTAGGATGCTTATTGGCGGCATAAGTACACATGGGCAGGAAGGCATGGTAATTTTATACTGCCACTGCCACAATGTTATGTTTGTACTGTCTGCTATTGTCGTCAGAGACTTGTCTGTCGTCTATGACAAAATCAAAACCAACAAAAAGCAATAACACACCAGGCACGTGACTTGTTTACCATATTGAATTATTTGTCTTTGCGCTTTAAATGCCTCAGCGCACTAAACACACACACACACACACACACACACACACACACACACGTTCACACACTGAGGCAGACAAAAGAAAAAATGATTCGCAAGCAAACAGGAGCAACTTTCAGTTGCGCTGTGCAAAAATTGAAATTATTACGAAAATATTGTTTGACATTGCCATTTTTGTGCTCTTGCGGCGGCGAACGTACGTGCGTGGTCATGGGCCATGGCTAACAGTACTAACTGGCTCTACTATTATTCTTTGCCAAAGTCAATCAGCTCGCAAAATAAAGAGAAATTTAAACGTGTAAGTGCATTGAGCCTTAAGCTATGCTTTATGAAAATGGCGAGAGCTTACACATTTTTTCGCGCGGCTTCTTTCCAAATCAAACTCAAACAGGCTTATGATTTTTCGTTAACTTTTGCAAAAAGTGTGCTTTTAGAATGTATTTTTATTTTTTATGCTTTCTGTCTGTATTTATATCCCTCATTATAATTGTTTTAAACAAAACAAAGTTTGAGTTTAGATATCAAGTTTTTCCAAGCCTGTGCTATAGTACATTATTATTATTTCTATCATTGCATACAATAAGTTTTGTGTATTCATATGTTCTTTTCTTTGTTCTTTTCGTTTTATGGAAGCGCTGATTGATTGATTTTTGTTTTGTTTTTTACCTAAAATCATATTGTACCATTTTTCTTTTAGTTGAATTTAAAGATTGTTGAAAGTCTATATGCATATGTATATTATTGTGTGTGGTGGCTCGTTTGAAAACTACAAATTTTTTTTTCGTAGTGCTTGACTTGCACCATTTTTCATTTTTCATGGCACAAATATATATATGCATATAAAAGATTTTTGCATATATTTCACACAGTCAACTGACGATGATTTTTTTTTGTGTTATTTTATTTTTGGTGCTTGCATAAATCAATTTATCAATTTCAAACTTGCTCCGCTGCTCTTCAATTGTTGTTGTTGTTACTGTTTTTGTCGCTTTGGCGAGTTTGTAAACGTTTGTCAAAGTGTTTTACTTCTTGCCATTGGTAGCTGGTGCCACTCCAACGTCCACATCCATATCCTGCTTGAATTTTCCAGCTCCTGTGTCAACAACAGCATCCAACAACAACGACGAAAAAATGCAAATGCATTTTCCGCGAAACGCATAAAATGCATTTCAGCACTAAGAATAGTTTGAAATCAGCCGCCCCCACTTCATTTGTCATTTTGTCACATTAACGCAATGGAAATGCAATATGCTAATGTCAAATTTTATGAATGAAGCAAAAATATTTGTCTTGCGGTTGCTCTTGGAATAAATATTCAAGTAGCCATCAGCAAATAGAGATAACAAGGGAGAATGATTCAAACAACAGAGAAACTTAAAGATGTTTATGAATTTAAGTTAAGGGCTTTAAAAGTTTTTTCGCTTTGTATCTAAACGCCGAAGTAAGTATGTAAATAATGCATGATTTAAAACAAAAAATTTAGCTACTTATTGTTGTAGGAATCGAAAAATATACAGTGTGAAGATGTATTATGTTTGTAAAAACCATAACCTTTACTTACTCAACTCAAGTATACAATTGTAGCTATTGCTTTTAAAGGTTATCTTTCTTGTTTTATACCTGTTGTAACTGTAAGTAGTTTATTGGAACATATAAGGTTTCTTTTTTAAATAACACTTTGTGTTATGACGCATGGTATGAAGGTAGCCGGAAAATATTCAATAAAAATGGATTTACGCACAAAGTGCTTTTGTCCACTGGCCATTTAAAGTTGATTTTTTTTTTTTGTTGTGGCACGTTTTCCGCACGTTTTCATTAAACATGCATTTTTAAAAGGCTGTAATAATTTGACAATATGTAAGTCCTGCACAGAAACTGTCAACAAAGAAGAAGTATAAACAAAAAATTGCCAAAAAAATAATGTCAAAAAAATAAATGATTTTTAAACTGGAAAAAAATATAAATACCATGTAAATATATACAAAAATAGCCAACAAGTGTCAAGCGTTGTCGCGTTCTTTGTCCATTGTCAGCGAACATTTTTTTGCATCTGCATCTTTTCATTTATTAAAAAATATTTGGTCCATTGGTCAGCAAATAGCAGTGTGTTGGGTTTCACAGTCCCAAAGTCCACCATCTGTAATATTTAACAATAAAGTATGAGTTGTTATTAAAATGTCAGCAGCAGAGCGCAAAAGTCACAGCAGGTGCCGATTGCAAGTGAATTCAAAACATTTGAGTGTAATCTCTCATTTCATAATATATTTTTTTTTGCAGATTGTTTGAAGGGTCTGAGTGCATCCATTCTTGTTGAATGCCGCTCTACATGGTGAAAACAATTGATAACAAATTTCTTTGCTCTCACGCAGAGTTTGAGTTACACAAATAGTTGGGTAAAATAATGGAATGTTTTATGGGATTAGTGAAAATTTCTTTAAAGCAAACGTTATGCGAAAAATTCAATAAACAGCAATTGAATTATTATAATTTATAAAGCTCTCTAACAAATTTTACATGAAACAAAATTGAAATGCCAAATCAATCAAGTTCACATAACCGGCTCATCATCTCTCAGTAGTCTTTGATGTCGGATGAAAATCTAAGAGTTGTCATACAGAAAATATAAATACATTTTTAATAAACTAAAATTCAATTAATATTTCAGCACAAATATGGAAAACGTTTTCAAATAGTAATCCTATTTGAAAAATACTTAAATTTGGTATGTAATTGGACTGTATGACTGAGTCAACAACAGCAGCAGGAACCAAGAACAAGAGTGCTACGTGCAACAAGCGGCAAAAAACCATGACAACAACAATGGTAATAAAACAATATTGCCTCTGCATGCGACACATGAGTGTGAGTATGATGAGTGTGTCTGTGTTTGTTTCGTGTGTATTTCATGCAGTTTCAGTAAACATTTTGCAAAGAAAAAAAAGAAAGAAATACTGTCAATGCACCATTTCCATAGAACTCCAACCGTAGTGTGTCCTGTGCCATTTGTTCGCTGAGATTTTGTGCAAAGTTTTTATGATTGCATTGTCATTGCTGCGAAACACAAATTTGCAAATTAAATATTGTATAAATTGCATTTGAAAATGTTTAAACAAGGCAAGACACACACACACACATAGTTGAGACAGCGAGTCAAGAAAACTAGCGTTAATTATTTTTTGATATTATAAGAAGCGTCGACTGTGAAGACATCGAAACGTTTTAATTCATTTTCTTAAAATGTTGTCTTAACCTCGCCTTGGCCAGTCCAAACTTTGAGCCGGATGCAAGTAAATGAAAATGAAACTGAAGCCGTTTAATTATTGTTGCTGGCTTTGGGCGAAAGTTGTGCTTGGCTTTGTTTGATGTTGCTCTTGTTGTTGGCTTTTAAATTTAATTAATATTTGTTGCTGTTCCTCTTCTTGTTGTTGTGGCGGAAAATTTGTGCAGGCCGGCGCCCAAAAGTAGGCAATAAAATATTTAGCTTGGCCTCAAAGCAAACAGTTTGTGCAAATTTTTTGTGACACTGAAATGAATTTGTAGCAATTCATTAAAATTCAAGCAGCCGCGCAGCATAAATTGCTCATATAAGCCAAGAACAAGAACAACAAACGACTTGAGAGCAGCATATATCTCTCTCTTATACTCTTTCAACTCTAGCGAGCTAGCGAGCGCTGGGCCATAAATAAACGCAGAAGCAACAGAAACAACATTTTCAAGGACATTTTCAACAAGCTAAACCGAAACGGTTCTTGGTCCAGCTGGCCGCTGCCGCTTTTGGTATTTTCTTATGTTATTATTGTTCTCTTTTTGAGCTATGTTTTTGTATGTTGTTGTTATTGTTTTGTGTTTATGTTTTTGTTTTTTATTTTTGTTCTCTCGCCTGCGAAAATTTATACGACTTGCTAAAATTGCACATAAATTAAATTTATGTTTTATGAGCGTTGTCTTCTGTTATTGTTGTTGTTGTTGTTTTTCCTCCGTCCGACTATTTTTCTGTTCTGTTTCGTTTCGTTACGTTTGGTTTAGTTTTTCGTTTTATGTTCTGTTTGCGTTGCGTTGCGACTAGGCCGCATAAGACAGAGTGCCTTTAGAATGCGTCCTAGAGATGATCACGTGCCAGGACAACATATAATGATGATGATTTAAAGCGCGCACGCATGAACAAATATATATAATAGAGAGGCTCATTGGTTATGCAATATTAAATAAGCTTAATGCTTACTTAAGTTGTTATTCAAACGGTTGACATTCACAAAAACCCTAATATTTTTAGGTTGAAACCTCAAATTTACCTCTTTGTTTAAGTTCAATTCGATTGAACTATTTTTAACCACACAATTTCAATGTATTTTTGATTTTCTCTTGTTGTAAACACATAATTTTTTTTGTTTTTTATTTTGATTTCTATATACAAACTCTCTCTCTTAAAGTCATGCCTTTTTCGTGTTTGTGTAGGAAAAGCGTTACACACGCGCCCAACTCCAACATATTTGAACATTGTTAACTTTGCTGCTGTGTGGCCTTCATGTGCCGCAAAAAAATCGCATTTATTTAATACTCACAGTAAATTTTCAACACTTGGAAACTAAAGAGACGTACATCTAGTGTCATTTCGATAGGCAGCAGCATACCCTCTCCCCCTTCTAACAGAAGTATCAAAGTCTTTTTCTTATTTCGTCATCAACTTCAACAATATCTAAGGACAGACGGGGCCGGCCCGGCCCCCCCACATGACATTAATAATTCACTTAACGCAGTCAATTTAGCCAAATCGCTTGGCTATTTGGCCGGCCGGCCTTTCTTTCTTGTTTTTTCGCTTTTTTTCATGGGCTCACCCTCTTTTTTCGTATATTGTATATGTATATTATTTGGTGCTTGCTGTTCATTATTTTTAAACGTCGCTGACTGTTGTAAATCTGTCAGGCTTATTAACCGTTAAATGTCACTTAACTGTCATGCGCTTGGCCAACAACAACAAAAGCTTGGGGTGTCCAAAAAAATATGCGCATTATACAAAAAAATTGTATAAAAAGTCGTTGATGCTGATGCGACAATAATAATAATAATAATAATAATAATGCTCGTAATAAAGCATCCATTTCAGGCAATTGTAATTATTTTTCACGTCTTTACCACATTTAAATGCCAATTTATTGCCTTCGATTAAATTACGAGCATAAATTCATAATAAATCGACATTTCCGAAATATTGTAAGGTAATTGGACATGGCTTTGGAGTGCCTAAGTGGGTGGTTAGCCAGACCAAATGGTAGCTGCAAACAATTGAAACTGTGAGCTTAAAAGCCAATTTATTTAAATACCCTGCGAAGCGGAAAACTGTTGAAGAAATAGTCAGCACAAAAGAAAGTTAAGTTTTCTTAAACATTTAATAAAAACTACAGCACGATTTTTAGTCCTGTAATTAAGTCAAAGTTATTCATATAGAACTAAGCATCTTTATTGATTTTTGTACAGGGTATTTGATAAGCAAGCATACTTTACCTGCCCTCATTCAACTTATTAAGTATGATTTATGGAATCATAGCAACCGACTAGTTGGCTCCAAGTTATTTTCATAATTTAAAAGTCCATATTAAAATAATTAAATCAACTGAAAACAAACAGAAATTTAATATAAATTAATGTTGCCATGTTTGCAAATTTAAACAAGTCCTTCAACAAGTACAATATGTATGTGTGTGCTCTCATGTGTCTGTGTGTGTGGGCTTTGGGCTATAGTTCTTTGCACATATTAACTTACAGTTTGCATGAGCAGAGCCAATTGGCTAGGATCGAGTTTAGCCAATCAATAAAGCAAGCAAAATACACCTAAGCTCCATTTGGCAGAGGTTGGCTCTGATAAATAGGCAAAGACCAAACAGCAGCAAATTTTAAATGCACTACAAGCTAGACCGGAAGTTGGACAGAGATTGAGGAAGGGGCACATAGTATACAAATACATTTTCATAAATCTGGCAGCACTTTAATAATTTCCGTTTATCTCTTGCTGTAGCACTTGCAACGGCTGTGCCATAATTTCTCTCTGTCCCTCTCTCTCTCTTTCTCTCTCTTACACTCTCTTTCCGTATCCATTTGTTGTTTTTATGGCTGCTTACTTCAATGGCCTCTTCAGTTGCTACTATTCTGTTCTACTGTTGCTGCTTGGCATTTTATAAATCGCTTGACATAGTAGCAACAAAAACAATAACAACAACAACAACAACAATAACAACGATGGCAAGTGAAAGTACAAAACTAAACAATGCAGGCAGCCAGTGGACGGAGCGGCTATGGCAAGGACGAAGTCCTGGCAATGGTGTTGCAAAAAAGTATCTACGAATATGAAACATGGCAATAAATATTGTGCAGGCATTAAACGTTTGGATTATTTTGCTTACAACAACAACAACAACAACAATAACAGCAGACAGATGGACAGACACTGATGTGTATGCTAGGCGTTGCTAAGCGAGGGGTGGGGTGGGGGGGGGGGTAGAAGAGGGAAGGTGGTGGGCGTGGCTATTGCCAGCATTGAACATCTTCTAACTGCCTTAGTTAGCACTGAGCTTAGCTGTGTGTTTGTCTTGTTTATGCGAGTGTTTGTGTGTGTGTTTGTCTGTGTGTGTGTGTGTGTGCTTTGCGTGTGTTTGTATTCCGGCAGCAGATTTTAGTTGTTTCTCTTCTTTTGGCTAACGTTTTGTACTCTTTAGTAAAGCATTTCCACATTTCCACACCATTAAATTGACAGTGCAATAAAACTGGCCAAGTCCGTTTGGCCAGCTGCATACATACGTACACATACATACATATATGTATGTATTTCAAGGCAGTGGCATTTATAAAACGGCTTGAAGCATACGTTCTTGCCACGTTCTTGACCACAACACAAAATGAAGTAAACTTTTGCCTGCTGCTTGCGTTATCATACATGGCGTATGCGCAATATTTCAAATAAGCCAAGTGGTGCCGACTGTTTTCGAAAGGCCAAGAGATCTCTTAATTTTTTTTATTTTAAAGCCAGTTGAAAATTGCAGCTGTTCAATCAGTTTGAAAATGCTTCAGACATGCGAGACAAGCAAATCGTTTAGTGTGCCTCGCTTCCGTTTTTATGTGGCAATGGCAACGGCAACGGCAACGGCAACGGCAGCGGAAGGAAACGCTGCCAAACACACACACACACACAGCAGGATACCCTTGCGTGTGTGTGTGTGTAATCTCAGCTGACTGGCCATTCAGGCAAATGCAATATGTCAGTCTGTACAACTGGCAGGCCAAGATACGACTGCAACCTTTCATGCTTCAAGCCAGGGCCGATCAATGTGGCAGCACACAAAAGGCTCAAGTAACGCGAGTCTATCTACGTGTGTGTTCGTGTGTGTGTGTGTGTGTGTACGTACTGAAGGTGTTGAAAGCAATTGGCGCTAGAAAAAATGCACACATCCAAACAACATGCTCATCATCAATGGCAGAAGCCAGACTAAACGCATCGAAACGTGCCTAAAAATGTGCAAAAAAATTTCCAAGACTGCAAAGCGTGAAAAGGCAGTTGAATAGCAGCAACAACAATGATAGCAACAACAGCAACAACAACAACACCAAAGCAGTCTTTAAATGTTGCCGGCATGGTAGGCGTGGTTGTGGCCATAAACTGGCAAAAAGGTAATTTCTATCTCTCTCTCACTTTCTATCTTTTTCTTACTCTTTGAGGCAGCCAAAGTTGCTGGCAAAGTCAAAATGAATTGCCAGGCAAGGAACACACACACACACAAAGTTGCAGCTACCGTTAAGTGTCTGCATAGTATGTGTGTGTGCGTGTGTGTGGCATAATAATTTTGCATATGCAATTTGTGCGCTCGATAAGCCAAAAATATGCAAAGCAGCAGCTAGAAAGTGCATGCAACTTCAAGTTTCCCTGCCAGCCCCTCCAACATCCCCCGCTGTGTAGCAAGAATGGACGGCATGTTGTGTTCAGGTGTTCTTGATGCTGTTCAATTGACAGCAGTTCCTTATGTCAATCGATTGCAAATTCTCATACATTGCTGTGTGAAGCGATTTTAAATGACTTCTTTCATGTGCTTGATGTGGCTTTCAAAAAGTCTTTAAGAAGTCGTCGTTTAAGCAGCTTTTTGAAAGAAATTATTATATTAAGTATGAGTTAAATGTTCTTTGAGATGATTTTTGGTATTTAACTACAGGTAGTAGGGAGGGATTGGGACATCTGTTACTTTGATTGATAGGCACAAGCAAGAAAAGCTGTTTTAATTTTCACAAGATTGATCGAAAGTGTGCCAGAAAAGATGAAAAAATTCGGGTTTTAATATCGGGCTTAAGTATTTAAAGAATTTTCAAAAAGATTTTTAGAATCATAGCAAAATTTCTATGTGTTTTTTATGATTATGAGGGTTAAGTATGATTCATTGATGGATAAGAAAATAAATTACATTTAAAAATGCCACATATAAATTTTAAGTTAAACCCAAATGCTATCTATTTGTCAATTTCAAATTTAAGCTCAATTACTAAAACGGCTCCCTCAACAAAAATTAACAAGGTTCATAATCGAAATGCGTAACGAGCCACATACATTTTGGTTGTTTTTCTTATTGTTTGGTTTGGTTTTTTTTTATGGTTATATATTGTTGTATGCCCCGAGGCATCGTTGTCAAAAATAGCAACAGAAGCCAACTGCCAAAAAATAAGGCGAAAACAATGCGAAGCAAAATGGGTAAAACAAAAAAGGAGCAGGAGTCGATGGCATAGGCAAAGGCAGAAGGCGAAGGCAGGCACTACGAGTAAATTACAAATTAAATCATAAAACGCAAGTGACAGCGCACAGGGCAGAGATTTAGATTTATTACGTGACTGGAAACATTAAACGCTATTGCCATTAATACACGCGCGCAACCGGACACAAAAACAAAAACAAAAATAAAAAGGACAAGCGCACAAAAATAAAGGACCAAATTTTGTGTGTAGAAATATGTATATCGGAAGTTCGTAGCTAAATTTTGTGTTTATCATGTGTTTATTTCGATTAAATTATTAAATACGTTAAATTGACTTACACGAAAATTAATGTTTCAATTTGTGTATCTGTGTGCGTGTGTGCGTTTGTATCTAAATACATCAGTGTGTTGTATCTGAACAACGCTTGAATTAACACAATTTCATTTATGGATGATTTAATGCAATTTGAGCTTTTAGCTTGCCATTTAAATGCTAATTATGATTGAGATATCAAATATTTGTTGTTACAAAATATCACTTTTACTTATCCATAGAAACATATATATTTCTATAAAGTTTATTCTTGTGGTAATTGTTGCCATTTTGATTTGCAATATATGAGGCAAATTATTTTTGGGTATCCTTTCGTCAAACATTAACTAAACGCCACAGCTTATACTTGATATATAAACGTGTTTGTGTGTGTTTGTGTGCGTGTGTGTGCGTTTGTGTGTGTGCTTGTATCATGGCGTGATTTGTGAAGCGTTTCTCGCACTACTAAAGTGCTCGTCTAAAGTAATTTTCATTTAATTGACATAATTGCGTACACTGTGCATATGTAATCAATTGTCGCCGTCCAAGTGACAAACGGCATACCAGTGCATGCATACACACACACACACACAGCTGTAGGCACTGTCATTTTGTTGTTCACTTTGCCGTTAAGCTGACAATGACAGCAATGGCAATTTTATTGGCAGGCACTGGCAAAATGGCCACTGGCATAGATAAATATTTGTTGGCTTACCATTGCAATCTCCACTCAAACATACACACACACACACACACACACACACACACAGAGAGAGAGAGATATGCAGTGCCACGCCTCACTATTCAAAGCCAAAGCTTTCACTCAAATGTCATTTATCGCCTCACCGTCAACGGTGGCAAACTACACACACATCGACAGCAATGACAGACAACTTCAACATCTGTTTACCATATGCCCAAAGTATGCTCATGTCTTCGTGTATGTGTGTGTGTTTTAGTGTCTCTGTGTGTGACTTAGTGTATATTTGTTTAAAGCATTTCAGACTTGCTTTTACTTACTAATGATATACAATCGAAAAGTTGGCCGGCGTACAAATCCACTTCAATGACTTGGCAAATAAACTATGAACAAAAGATATTAAGTATAGTATTAGAAGTACAGAGTGTATAGGAAGAGGAAAGTATATGAAAGTAGGGAAAAGTCTTAAATTATGATTAGTAAGCTCTCAAAGAACTTTCTAAGATATAAAAAACTATTTAGAGCGCACTTTGTTGGAGTTTAAGAAAAGAAAACTGTTTATGATTGAACTAAAATACATATTTGAATGAAAGGAAATATTTTGAGGAAATTGATAAAGGTTAAATATAATAATAATGAGAACATTCTATCAACATAAAACCTAAATAACTCAAAACCCATAACATTTTTATTTCTTTATATTTTGCGTAGTGCCAATTTTATTTAAGAAATTACTTCAAAACTATTTGTCATGCCTAAGAAAGAGAAAGAATGTGTGTGAAAAAGAGAGAGAGAGAGAGAGAGAGAGAGAGAACCACTGCAACTAATTGCAACGTGTTCACATTGAGTTCGCACTGTTTCAATTATCAGGTAGCAGCTTAAGTTGGCTTTAATCGTATTTCCTTCGCTAAGGCACTAAGGATCTGTTCGGGCTCTGTTGAGGCATGTTGAATAGGATATTAAGCCGCTAATAGGATTCCTAAGTTGAGACTCGTAGTTTGCCATTGGCATTGCCTCAACAGCGAGAACAACACAATACAACGCAACACACAATGCAATGCAATACAAAATACAATGCAGTTTATATAACGTGGCAGCATGGTCGACTGGCTGGCTGGCTGGCTGGCTGGGTGGGCGGGCGTAGTTGGAGGGTTAACGTTGGTATGTCCTTGCAGTTGATATCCGTGTTGGGCCGCACTATAAAGAGAGCTAGAGCAAACGAATTGTACGAGTCGCTTGATATAATTATGCATTAATGTTAATTATCGCACGGCATTGTTCGGACTGCGACCACGTCCATCATACTCCTCCTTTCCGACCTGGCTTAAGGACAAAAGCGCAAAAAGGTGCTGTGGCAATTTAAGAACCAATCAACGAGCCCACAAACTGAAATGCAGCAACGTCGCCGCAGCGTTGCTGTCTGAACAGAAAATCATTTTAATTACAATTAATTAATGACTGTTTAAATGTTGCAGACTGTTGCCCCGTTGCAGGTTGAGACAGTGTGGTGTTTTGCTTGATCCGCGCATAGAATGCTGAACTAAGTCCTTACTGTTGCTTATGTTCAGCAGTACGTTACCTCACTCAAGTGTCTTCACGAATATCTCCCCCTTCCCCCGCGCCCCTTTCCATTCGCCACCCTTGTACTCTTTTCCCTGTCACGTAGTGAACAACACGTCAGCTCTACCCGGCGTCGCTACGACATTATAGCACATAACACTGCCCCCCACACTTACATATAGGCTCTTCTAAAGTGAATGCTTTCTGCCTCTTGTGGCGTTAGAGTGTATCCTTATAACGGGATCAACCCCCCCCGCTCGGTCATTGTAGCTCCACACATTGTCACAGCTTACCCTACACATCTTCCGCCGTCGAGTAGTCCTCATGTACTTGCCGTGCACGATGATGGTCCGTGGCTACTCTCTTGCAGACGCAACCGCGACGCTGTGCGTTCTCCAATTAGCGCTTGTGTCACTCGCGCTCCACCTATCTTTTTTTCTTGCAGGTCTACGTACTGTGTACCCTATATCGTTTGTGACTCACACACATCGGGTGAACCCCTGTTCTTCCACATGGCCCACGCGCCCCGACAGGCCGGTCTCAAGAGCACGCTCTTTGTGCCGTGTTCACCGATACCATATTCCACTTTATAATGCTCTACGACCACTCCATCGCCCTTTCATATATTCTTGCTATCCGCAACATGCTCCGCCATCTTTCCGCACTGTCCTCGACCCACCCGAGTACTTGTTTATTGCCCGCGTCTTCTGCAGGGTCGGCCCACGGGGGGGTAACCTTCCCCCGCCGATGGTCCGCATATGAGGTTGGCCTATTCTGCCCATATGCAATCCACATTAAGCCAAAGGTGTATATCTGACGCCCCTTAACCTGCTGTTAAAATGATGCTGGTGTTTGCACGCCTTGTTGTACTTTACATTTCCGCGTTCAGATATACTAAGACTCTAGCAGAGTTTTGTAATACTGTATATCTATGAGTAATACCATTCTTTTCGCTCCCAATTCGTCCCTCTTCGGCTCCCTTACCAATTGCTATCTTACCTGCTACGCATGCTCACACGTGTGGCCACTCGTAGTATATAGACTTCGATAGCGCCTGCAACATAATAGCGCCTGTCCCGCTACATTCGGCGTGGCAAGTTCCATCTGTATGAATGTGCTGTTCAACTCGAAGTTTTGACTTCCCTTTTCTTTGTGTAGTCTTTCTGTTCCTGTTCTTGTTTGTTCCCGCTATTCTCTCTTTCCTTCCGTCTCTCTCCGTCCCACTCGTATTTATCCATATAGCCTCATCTTTGTCTTTTTTCACTTCATTCTCCGAGCAGCACTTCCAATCTTTTGACTACGTTTATTCAATACTGTTCGCGCCGACCGTGCCTCATAATTTCTTATCATCCCATCACCGCTATATAACCAGCCTAGTATGTATTTCCGCAGCCCTCTCGTATCGTCGTTGCTTGAGATAGACAGCCACCCCTTTCACTTCCATTTCTTTTCACCACTTGTCCGCATGTCAATCCCTTTGTATGAACAAATGAGCTACCAAACGAGGATGTCCTTGTATTGTATTGTGTTGTTTGTACTGTGTGTGTAACCTTGCGCTTACACATATCTCATGATTCTAGCCACCTGAAGTGCCGACGGCCCCCCTAACAGCCTCAGTGCATGTCCGTCCGGCGGGCGATCTCTTCATATATATCAATCCGGTATATTTTCCAACTTGTGAATCCATTTGTGATTGATTCGCATTAATGCTCTCCAACTAACATTGAATGGTGTTCGCTTGTGTTCTCTTTGATCGTCTCTGGTTCCTCGTTGTTTCCGCGCCTACGTCATTTCCGCCCTTTCCACTCTTCTAATATCCGCAGGTTCAATTTACATTGTGCGATGCAGCGAAATGCCCCATAATCACACTATGCGCCTAAGCTGAAGAATACTACGATAAATCTTTAGTTAAAATAATTCTATTAAATAGTATTTTGCCGACACTTTAATTGTCAGTCCCCAATGTTTTGGGTATCAATGTTTGAAGCTGTGCCCGGCCAGTAAAAATGCCTGGACAGTTGTCACTAAAGCTGTCTAGTCTCTTCTAGGCGATGTATATCATGGTGACAAGTAGATGACGAAAAGGTTAGCGTGAATTCGCAAATCTCAAAACACCTTGGAACTGAAGTGTTTGTTTGACGTCAGAGTAAGGAAGCTACTCTAGCACCGTCAAATCCTTGTGTAGAATCTTAAATAGTGATTCGTTAGCAGCTGCAACGTGTATACGAAAGATATTTGTCATGGTCGTGCATTCAACTTTTTCATCTTTAACACGCTTTTGCCGCTAAGGGTGCATAATAAATTTCCATAGCACCACGTTGCAGTACTATTTCGATGCTGATTGTTTTAACAGACCCTTTCTGATACACATATGGATACTATTTAAGATTCGATATTTTAACTTTTCGCCAAGCCCGGATAGGCTAACAATAGGATATTAAAGCCACGTGACCAGTATCTATGATTCATCGCGTACGTGCACGGCACGGAAGTCTTGTCCAGTTCCCTTACTAGCTCCTGTCATGTATTCCACCATTTCATCCTACCTTTGTTGTACGCACGATCCCGTGTCTTTCAGTAGGGAGCTGGTGTTGTTTTCTGTTTGTTGAAAGCCGCGTGCACGGATGTAAATTTATATAAATGCACATGGCATTCACTTGGAAGCTCGTCACACGCTATGGCAAGAACTGCGTAATCAGCCAGCTGCTATCCCGTTGTTCCCTTCAACAACACCCCAACACGCTTAAGATCCGACGCAGGCCCCCGCGGCTAACACATGTAACACTGCCCACTACTCCCCCCCACCCACAAACTGAGCGTAACAACAGATCCAGACAAATTAGCAACTTAAGCAGACTGGTTGTCCAAGCTCAGCTCCCAGTACGTTCGCCCCTACTTGGCTTGTCATGGGCGGCGGAATCCGACTACGGGCGACTCACCCTTTCGCGCGTACTGCCTACTGCACTTGTGAGCCAAGTGTAGACTGCAGCTCAACAATTGTACACCCAACCCCACACAACACCAGAGATAACGGCACCCACTCGAACTGCTACTTCACGGCACCGTGTGGAAGAAATATAATGTTTGATAAACATATGTCCTCACATCGTCACAAAGTTTTGCTACGAATATGCGTACGGGCCTCCTTTCTTCCCGGCCTGTGTGTTGCATGTAGGACTCCTTCCTTGATGATGCTTGCTTGCCGTGTGTCCGTACAATTACGGTTCGTGTTTTAGGTGGTTGCGCTAGTGTTAAGCTGACTTCCCGTTATTTCTAGCTGTCGTGACTTCGCTTTTTATCACATTGGTGAAATTACGAAAAAGAACGAAACACTTACCGCCCCTCTTCGAAGTCACCATCCCTCTAATTGTGACACTTATCATCTGCTATACACGATTTGGTACAGGAAGACAAACAGTGGACTCTTCGCTGATGTTTTTGTTCATTATATTCACGCTGCGCCATCCTATGGTTGCTCTCTTCTTACTCCTTTCCTCCCTGTTTCTCTTCTTTTTCCTTCCCTTTCCTTCCTTTCCCCCTTTTTTTTTCTCGTCCTCTTTTTTTCTTCCCCCTTTCTTTCCATACCTTTTTTTCAAACGGCACACTTTAACGAATTCGTTTACTTAATAGCTCTAAACTCAATTTAGTCGTCAATTGCTCTCATCCCTAGTGGTCCTCTCTTTCGGTGTCACACAGATGCTCCATACTATGATTCTTTCGACTATGGTTTGCTATCGTAGTCACATGACGACACGCTGCAATTCGTTGCGACTGGTGCCGCCCCTGTGACTTGATTTGCTCGCCAACCTATCGTACAATGTGGTCGTACAACCCAGAAACCACTATCTTTACATTTCAAGAAGCTCACCCCCCCCCCCCAATCCAGATACGCCAAAAACTTCCAAGTTGCTCATCCGTCGCGTGCTGGCAGCCTGCAAGGATGTAATACAGGGCAGAGGAACGGGCGACGGGGACGGCGGAACGCTGTAAAGGTGGTCGTGGGGTTTTGTTTGGGTTTGTAGGTACTGTTATGAGAGTACGACATATTACTGCACGCAGGCTTTTAACCACACCACAATTCACCGCGATCGCATGTTACCACTCCCCAAGCCCTTTTATTGTGCTAATGGATTCCCCCATTAATCCAGACTCCGAACAATGCTGGCCAAAAGGCTCAAACTAAGCTCTTTTGCTCAACAACGATAGCAGTACGCTGTCTAGACAACTATGCACCTGCCTCTTCCAGCTTAGTCTTTACACTAAAAATTAAGGTCTTCATTCACTTGTGTTTCCCTTTTTAAACCATATATTTACTTTACCACCCTAATTTGCCTTCGAATCATTATTGCTCCGATCATTATGCCCACAAATAAAAGTTTTGTGTGTAACTTTTTTGCAGGTTCAACGTTATCATATATAAATAACGTGTGAGATAGTTGTCCTCTTGTGTACTATATAGGCCCGGTCATCTGAGCCCCATAATCTCCTTGTGTACGCGCTTGGAACTGACCAAAATATACAATCAGCAAGTAAACGCTCAGTTGTTAAATCCCGGGGAACATCACGACATATCATATATTTACTTGTGTGACCCCCATTCACGCTGCAGAACCGGCCGAGCCGGTGGTTGTATCTGTGTGAGTCGGCTGTCCCGTGTCGGTCGTGTGTGTATGTTCATACTATACATGTGTGCCATAAATTTCTGCATAACTCTTGTGACGCACTCTCAGATCTTTCCGTGTGTCCTGGTAACCATCCATTTTAAACAAAGCGAAGCACTTTGAACGCCGCAGTTTGCCGAAAAACCCCTCGCATCGTGTTGATAAACAGAATATAAGGAACATGGTATATGTAGCGGTGACACTTAAGTCTATCTTTCCATCCCCCACAACCTACGGAACGTGTCTCACTCTCTGACCCCCCTCACAATATTCGTGCTGTTCTCGTGTGTTGCCTGCTGTGTGACTTATAAGTACTCCGATAAAATACCGGAATTGTCTTGGACGAACACCGGACATTATGGCGCAGACGATGTATTGTTATCCGCATCTTCTGACTTCTTTCCTGCACTCGATGTGCGGTACTGCATTGTGGTCAAGATATGCTCCTGCTTACAGGAGCCAGTGCATTTAATGAGAGCAGTGTTAAGACTAGCCCGAGCTGGCGCTCGCAGGTTCAGCATAGGCTTGTCAGCAAGAACATTTTTTAGATGCTTCCGTATGTCTATTTATAGGCCTTTTTTCATGTCACCTCTGATGTGGTGTGTGTATTTGACGTCTTGGCGGAGCTGTGTATGTATGACCAGCACACGTATGCGTACCCGCCTCCCCACCCGCACTTGTTGGTGTGTTGTGTGTCTGTAGGTTTTGGATTGGCCAAGAGCAAATAAATTAACAATTAAGACTGATTTTTTTCTGAGGGCGGTGTGGGAGCAAATGTCCCTGAAGCCGAGAATCACCGTACATTATCAGCCTGATCTTCTGGCCGATTCACGTTTACTCCCATCTTTTATCAGCATTCTCATTCTTGTTTCATACGTGCACAGATGACGCAGCCCTTGAGATTTACAAGTCGTTAAGCGTACCAAGAGGTAGTCACACGAGGTTAGGAGGAAAGGAAAGAATGAGAGAGGAGAGAGAAGGAGAAGACAGCGGAGAGAGGCTCATTCAATGAATGCACAGCAGACTCCTCTTTTTGTGATCGCGTTTTAACAAACGCTTGCCTCTTTTTGGCCCCCCCGCCTTCCCTCGTCGACAAGCAAACTATCAGACTCAACCTTCTCGCTGACCCCACATTTATTTCCAAATAGTAGTAGAACGCTTAGAGACATCAACTAACTCGTTATAATATCTTAACTCTGACACTTAATATTGGAATCGAATCACATTTCACATTTGCCATTCAGCTATAAGCCGTTGGCTTTATTCAATTACCCAACAAAATTATATATATATATATATATATTGTGGGATACAGCAAACAAATTAACTGAAATTACATTTGTGTTATCGGCGCGTTGAGTTTTGTGGATATCCCTTATGGTCATCCTGCCAATACAAATAACGCATAACAGATACTATACACGAACACACACAAAGAAACACACACACACACACTCTCAGTTTTTATGCGCTTGGCTTTCAATATGATTGCCACTGAATGCCATTTGCAAAGTCATCACGTATACGCCACCGCCAACGCCACACACAGCAACATTTACTCAGATCATATCTGAATGGTAAGCGGGTAAGGGAAACAGTAGAAGAACAGTAACGGGACACACACTTAGATGCGTTTAGATTGGTTCAATGCTTGATTTCATTTTTCGTTACGTCATTATTTGCCGTTGTTATTTGCCATTATGACAATTTAGTTAGTAAAATTCGAGTTGACGAGCTTAAAACTAATTTCAGATTACGTACACAAGTTTTGCAACAGACAGCAAAAAAATAAATATACATATAAATATATCCATATACATTCGAATCAAGGAAATGCAAAAACTTGCCTCAATAAACATAGGAATAGACAGAGAGAGAGAAAAGGAATCGAAATGTAATAAGTGAATTACATGACTCGCAGGAATTTCGCCACAAGGCACACACAAAAAACCAGGAATTGAGAATTTGGCAAAATCGCAGAAATCGATACTTCATTAAGATACCAAACCGAACCGTATCATGCCTCCACAATTTGCGACTTTCTGTCTGACTGTTTGCCTCATTCCATTCTTTACCTTCAGGGCCACGTTTTGCTGCTTGTTTCTCTGTTGTTCGGCTCGTTGGTTGTCTCTGGCGCCGCGGCAGCCTATCTAAATTGATAGATGGATGAAATGATAGACGGAATCGTGTCGCAGCGTCGCACTGACTTGGCAGTTAGACCCAACCTCACGAGACGCAATACAAATTGGAAACGCTGCGTATACGGAATATGCACATTTGCACAATTAAAGTACATTAAAGTGAAGGGCAGACTGAAAATACTATGGTAAGTGCAATATACATTTTATAAAAAGCGCAGAACTTTGTCAAGATTTCTTCTTTTTTATTAACCTAGCCTTAAAGCTGTCTAGTTCTAATTAAGGTCCAATCGTCTTGCAATAACCTTTAACGAAGGACATAAAAATCATTTTTATTGACCATCAACAGTTTAGTTTGGCAACAATTCATGACCTGACAACATATCGGGTCTGATTAAGTGCACCGCGCCCATATAATTTTGGGTCCCCAAGGCAACAACAATATGAACGTGAATTCAATTTATATGTTTCCTGGCAACGTACACGTTTTCGAAATTTATTGTTGCGTGGCAATAAATCAAGTAATTACTACATGTCAGTACTATAATACTATTGAATATGTACGAACTATATTACGTTTAGATATATAACGGTCTTCCGCTCGTTATTCCGTCTGCAGCAATTGACTAAATAATGCATGTGTGCATTTCGATGCGGCTCGCGAATCAATTGAACATGGACTAAAAACAAAAATATCGCCAGGCTCATAAATTATTTAAATATTTTCACTAAGCCTTGTCGAAACAGCAGCGAACAGCAGTTTGGGTTTGGTTCGTACAACTCTAAATTTAACTCGAAAACCAAAAATGAGTGAACTTGTTTGGTCATAATGAGTGCGCAGATATTGCAACTGCATTTTGTAGCTTGCACAAAATATATATATTTAATTTACATTATTTAAAGCAGACAGAGACAGGGAGAGTGAGAGAGAGAGAGAAATTCGTACAACTGGCAAATAATTGCAACGGAAATTGAAATTATAATATTTTACCTGGCCTCGTTTTACATTTGACACTTGTGTAAATTAAATAATGAAAATTCATTATCAGTTTTTTGGTCGTGTTTATGTTGTGTAGTATATATTATATTAACTCTTTTTTTGCTGATATGTTGTTGAATTCGCAAATCAACACGAGAATTGCATTAGTTTAGCATTTAAATTGCATTTGAATTTTCCAAATTGTTGTTGGCATTTGCAAAATGTCCTAATGCCTATGTTAATATATATATATTTTCTTACACACACATACATATGTATGTGCTCATGCTTATCAGATTTTTGTAAGCCGATTTAGTTCTCAACCTAGTTCATACTAGACTACCTACGCATATTATGTATAATTTAATTTGACAAATTTTCTGTTCACATTACTTATATGTTGTGTCCAAGGGCACTAAAAGGGCATGTTTATGTTTGACAGTTTGAAAGAGAAATTACTTTCTTTCTTTTTTATTACAAAGATTTATTTTTGCCTAATTTTACAAAACTAATTGCACAAATCATTTAAATGTGAATTGCTTTTGTTTTCTAACGCAATTAATTCGTTAAGTCTGCTTTCAACTTAAAATCCTTGGCTTGAAACAGTTCCAATTAATAAATTCGCAGAATACTTAGAACAATTAGAGCTTAGGTAATTGTGTTCTAAGGGTAATTACATTGCCAAGAATGCACTTAAGGAACTTCTCAAATGTAAAGACAAATTTCTTTTGAAAATCATTTCAAATGCTACCTAATTTCCTATATTTTTTTTTAGATTAGCTCGTTAATAAACATATTTTTTTCATAACTGTGCCTCTTTTTTCAACTCTTTAGTCTCTGCTCGAACTCATTTGAATATACAATTTGAAAAACCAAGTTGCTTAAAAATCAAATTACGCAACACCCGCAGCGTTAATTGAAGAAATCTCAATCAAAAAGAATGCCAACTCGTTAAGCCATTACCTAAAACGAACGTTTTTTTTTTTTTTTGTTTCGTGTTCTTTTCTATGCTGTCAACCCTTGTGCCCAACTCCCTCCACTCACTGTCCGCGTTAAGGCCAAATAGCAAGCGTGTCGAAGACTAAAAAACGAAAAAAAAAAAAAAAAAGAACGCTGCAAGCGCCGGAAATAGAATGGCAACAGTCAAAAGCAGGGCAGCAGCGTGTGCCACAGACAGCAAAAGTGACGAGGGAGTAGTAGAAGTAGTAGTAAAAAAAACCCTAGATAAAGTGGGTGTAGCAAAAGGGGCATGGACAAGGAAAAAGGCACAGAATACACGGCAAGCTCACAAGCCCCACAGCGAAGGGCTATTAAGACGTAAAACATTTTTAACACCTTGCCAAAAGAAAAGTAACAAAAAAAAATCTAAAAATTGGGCAGCTAGGGGTGAGTGTTGAAAAGGGGTGTGTTGGGGAATGGGGAGGTGCACTGCTGTCAGCAGACGGAAGTGAAGACGCACGGACAAAAAAAAAAACAAGTACAGAAATAGTTGT
Source organism: Scaptomyza flava (assembly GCA_030179655.1). Classification (NCBI taxonomy): domain Eukaryota; kingdom Metazoa; phylum Arthropoda; class Insecta; order Diptera; family Drosophilidae; genus Scaptomyza; species Scaptomyza flava. The sequence continues at coordinate 12,435,133 of JARNME010000012.1, forward strand.
AAAAAGTGAAATAAAATGTTTCTAATTCAGCGCAACGCATTTAAACGTAATGAAAATGGCAAAAGGAATTGATGGGCGTTAGCGACATGCTTGCCACGCCCCCATCACAACACTCTCTCCCCCCCCTTCTTTACGAACACGTCTTGCGTGTTGTTGACACTTTGTGCAGGCAGGCAGGACATGCGTTGTGTGTGTGTCGCATCCGTCATTGCCCTGCTCGCAACATTTTCCGCTTTTATTTATAATATGAACAATTTCCTTCAATGCCTTTTCCTTAAGAGTCTCTCCAACAACAACAACAACAACTGTACGATAAGTGCTGCCGCTTGCCACTTTTCACCAAAAACTGCACTTTTCTGCCGAAAAAAAAAGAAAAAACAAAATGAAATGAATGAAAATACTTTTCAATTTCTTTAGAGAAAGACGAAAGGAGACGAGGCGAGACGAGTCGAGAGGGCGGGAGACAGATTCGTCGTTGTCACTGCCATGTCTCGTCCTTGTCGCTAATGACAATACACTTGTCTGGGCCAGCAGTGCTAGTGTGCTAGTGTTAGTGTGCGTGTGTGTGTGCGTTTGCGTTGTGCGCGCATTTACGCTTCTTACTTATTTGATTTACGTTTCATTTCCGGTTGCCATATGCTGCCTCGCATACGAATGCTGGCTGCACACTTCTAGCCGTATTCACTGTAGTTGTTGTAAGTTCCATCCCCTTACTATCTCTATCCCTCTGTATTCCTTCATCCCTGGCCTGCGTTCTGTGAGCACGTTATGCAATTATAACTTTTGTCGTTAGTAACTTTAAGCAACTTTAAACGTAAATTGCAGCCATGAAGTAGCTTTTGGCGCACACTCTAATGCAACTAACACACTCACACCCACACACACACACACACACACAGCCGCACAATAATGCTAAACGTTATAGTTTGTTGTCGGCTTTAGTAGCGCCAAGTGTGTGAAAGGTGTTTTATTGAATTAAGTGGGTTTAACGGGATTTCTATAATGCTCAACAACGATGCCTGGCAACTCTGTTACTGTTGCTCCTGCTGCTGCTCCTGCTGCATATGTATTTATTGTAACTATAGCTTCTTCTTCTTTTTATACATATGCATGCGTGTGTGTGTGGGCGACTGCATTGAAATGAATTTGTCAGGCGACAACAACTGTCGCACTTTTAGTTCAACTTTTTTTCTCTCTCGTACATAATGCATATTTTATTTAATTTTTATGAGTTGGCAACCAAAAGTGGAATTTTATGCTTGGCTATGAGGAGGGAAAAGTGGGTGCGCGGAGGGTTTTGATAACAACTATTTGTAGCTGAAGAGCAAACTGGCAACTGTAGAAATTGTTTGCCAACATTTAAGTGGCGCTGAGTTATAATGCTCAGCGCCGCATAGAGAAATTACTGAATCCAAAAAAAAAAAAAAAAAATACATAAAATGTGCATAATGAGCATTTTGTCCAAGCGTTTGTCAAGCACTTTCAAACTGAACAGCGTTAAGCAATTGTATGAACTTTCTGCACTGCTCAAAAAACTATTTAAATAGGCAATTTACAAAGTGATGCTACAAATGGGAATAGTTTTGCTAAAATATATATTCACTGGAAAAATTTTCGTGCTTTGACAGTTCTTTTTTGAGCTTGAATAACCATGAAACGAGTACAAAGGGAATAAAGGTTGTGTTATTATTAGAATATTTTTACTCTCGATCAGCATCGATTAAGCCAATTGTATGAAGTTCTCAAAGACTCTAGTTCAATTTCTGTTTGATATTGCTGTACAATATTTAGTCAAATTAATGGTCAGCAATGAAAACTTCAACGAAATCGGGTGGTTAACACACAAGTTATACAAAAATTAAGTTAAGTCATACACACAAATACAAACAATTACTGAAATAAGGTTCAGGGTATATTCTAGTCGAGCTTAATCGCCTGGAGTCTCCTTTATTGTTTGATTTCATCAAATGTTTTCAAGGAACTGTTGTTAAAAATATTTAATGAAAAAATATAACGAAGCACATGTGCAAAGCATTTGAATTAAAACTTAACTGCCATGAGAATTATTTTATTAACAAGTTGCGATTATTAATTTAAATTAATCAAACAGAAGAAAACTTAAACAGAAGTATTAGATTAACTTATTCAGCTGTAAAGCTATAAATAAATAAAATTAATAAATGGGCTAAAAATAGGTTGTGAAAAATAAAATTGAATACCCAGAACACTTTTCATATTCGTATTATCAGCAAAAAACAAATCAGCGTAGTCTATTTAACCATTTCATGGAATTCGCTGTAAATTTGTCTTTTTATGTTTTCAAATGTAGATCCATAAAAACAAGCAAACAAATGAAAAAAAAAAAAAAATGGCAGACCAGCAAAACAGGACCACAAGTGCTGCCATTAACAGAAATTCTTGGTAATAATAAGCACTACGCTACTTATATATATAGTTTTTTTTTTTTTATCTCACTTTGATTTCGGTTTTTAGTTTAATGTAAAAAGCGCGCACATTTGGTTTATAGTATGCTATAGAAACAAAAACCGTCGGGGAGCATAGAAAAAAATTAACCGCGCGTGTGGCATGCAAAAGTGAAACTCATTTCCCTCGACGAGCACTTAAAAGCCCGCGCAACTGCAGTTATTTCTCATGTTTGGTTCAACGAGGACTAATGTTCTTTTTTCCGTTTTTTCTGATTTTTTTTGTTGGACATGCAATGTCCTGATGCATGTGTCGCCCCGCTTCCTTTGTCCCCTGGTGGCCTGGTGCAGTCCGTCAAATTGACTTCCTCTTGAAATTAGGCAAATGGGCAGCAATTAAACATGTGATTCTTTTGCTGGGACCTCTTAGCCTGGCTAACACAGACCACATCACACAAACACTGCGTTTGTGCTTAATTTATGTGAGGTGTTTTTGGTTTTTTTTTTTCCTGTAAATGGTCGTTAAATATTAATAAGGCTTTTAACTGGCATAGCTTGTTGATGCATGTGCCACAATTAGGCTTCAAATAGCTTGAATTGTTTACTTAATAAACGCCATTCATCAAATCGACACGTTTCACAGTTGTTGTTTTTTTTTGTTGCTGTCTACAGACCTGTTGCCCCCGTCAATTGAACACGCAAAGTTCAGACAAGCTTAACCCCATTTAAGACCCATTGCGATGCAGGTCAACTGGCTAGGCGTGGCAAGGCCAAAACTGGTTGTTCGCAAATTTGTTGGCGTGCATTTGAGCCGCGCAAAATTGGCTTTAAAATTGATGGGATATAGATTCTCCCAAAACAAGAAAATAGAATGCAATGCAAATATTAACAAGAGAACTTTTCACAAACTGAACTATAGTATGCATTCATGTGAGCAAGGATTGCTTTGGATTAGTATTCTTTCAGTTTTTTCTTGTATCTATAGATGACAAATATTATTATTATGTTTAATTGTCATCGTAAAATAAGTTCAGCTTACCTTTCCTAAACAAAAATTGAACAGATGAACAAGGAAATCCGGTTTTACTTGATTTATTGTGGGACAAAAAATATAAATGAAAATTTAAATCAAATAAAATTAAATTTCATTTAAATGAAATTCGATTTTTGGTCATTTTGCATGTTAAAGTTTTATGCCAAAAAATCGACTTCATCATTTGGCAAATCTTTCGACTTCCATAACTTCGGCAAATCTGACCCGATTTTCAAAAGCAAACGCTTAAAACTCATGGTTTGGCGTCAACAATAAAACTGCATTAACTAAATTTCATTTAAACGAAGTTCGATTTTTGGTCATTTTGCATGTTAAAATTTTATGCCAAAAAATCGACATCATCATTTAGCAAATCTTTCGACTTCCATAACTTCGGCAAATCTGACCCGATTTTCAAAAGCAAACGCTTAAAACTCATGGTTTGGCGTCTAAAATAAAACTGCATTTACTAAATTTCATTTAAATGAAATTCGATTTTTGGTCATTTTGTATGTTAAAGTTTTATGCCAAAAATCGACATCATCATTTGGCAAATCTTTCGACTTCCATAACTTCGGCAAATCTGACCCGATTTTCAAAAGCAAACGCTTAAAACTCATGGTTTGGCGTCTACAATAAAACTGCATTTACTAAATTTCATTTAAATGAAATTCGATTTTTGGTCATTTTGTATGTTAAAGTTGTATGCCAAAAATCGACATCATCATTTGGCAAATCTTTCGACTTCCATAACTTCGGCAAATCTGAGCCGATTTTCAAAAGCAAACGCTTAAAACTCATGGTTTGGCGTTTACAATAGAACTGCATTTACTAAATTTCATTTAAATGAAATTCAATTTTTGGTCATTTTGTATGTTAAAATTTTATGCCAAAAATCAACATCATCATTTGGCAAATCTTTCGACTTCCATAACTTCGGCAAATCTGACCCGATTTTCAAAAGCAAACGCTTAAAACTCATGGTTTGGCGTCTTCGATAAAACTGCATTTACTAAATTTCATTTAAACGAAATTCGATTTTTGGTCATTTTGCATGTTAAAGTTTTATGCCAAAAAATCGACATCATCATTTGGCAAATCTTTCGACTTCCATAACTTCGGCAAATCTGACCCGATTTTCAAAAGCAAACGCTTAAAACTCATGGTTTGGCGTCTAAAATAAAACTGCATTTACTAAATTTCATTTAAACGAAATTAGATTTTTGGTCATTTTGCATGGTAAAGCTTTATGCCGAAAAATCGACATCATCATTTGGCAAATCTTTCGACTTCCATAACTTCGGCAAATCTGACCCGATTTTCAAAAGCAAACGCTTAAAACTCATGGTTTGGCGTCTTCAATAAAACTGCATTTACTAAATTTCATATAAATAAAATTCGATTTTTGGTCATTTTGCATGGTAAAGCTTTATGCCAAAAAATCGACATCATCATTTGGCAAATCTTTCGACTTCCATAACTTCGGCAAATCTGACCCGATTTTCAAAAGCAAACGCTTAAAACTCATGGTTTGGCGTCTACAATAAAACTGCATTTACTAAATTTCATTTAAAAAAATTTCGATTTTTGGTCATTTTGCATGGTAAAGCTTTATGCCAAAAAATCGACATCATCATTTGGCAAATCTTTCGACTTCCATAACTTCGGCAAATCTGACCCGATTTTCAAAAGCAAACGCTTAAAACTCATGGTTTGGCGTCTTCAATAAAACTGCATTTACTAAATTTCATTTAAATAAATTCGATTTTTGGTCATTTTGCATGGTAAAGCTTTATGCCAAAAAATCGACATCATCATTTGGCAAATCTTTCGACTTCCATAACTTCGGCAAATCTGACCCGATTTTCAAAAGCAAACGCTTAAAACTCATGGTTTGGCGTCTTCAATAAAACTGCATTTACTAAATTTCACTTAAATGAAATTCGATTTTTGGTCATTTTGCATGGTAAAGCTTTATGCCAAAAAATCGACATCATCATTTGGCAAATCTTTCGACTTCCATAACTTCGGCAAATCTGACCCGATTTTCAAAAGCAAACGCTTAAAACTCATGGTTTGGCGTCTACAATAAAACTGCATTTACTAAATTTCATTTAAAAAAATTTCGATTTTTGGTCATTTTGCATGGTAAAGCTTTATGCCAAAAAATCGACATCATCATTTGGCATATCTTTCAACTTCCATAACTTCGGCAAATCTGACCCGATTTTCAAAAGCAAACGCTTAAAACTCATGGTTTGGCGTCTTCAATAAAACTGCATTTACTTAATTTCATTTAAATAAAATTCGATTTTTGGTCATTTTGCATGGTAAAGCTTTATGCCAAAAAATCGACATCATCATTTGGCAAATCTTTCGACTTCCATAACTTCGGCAAATCTGACCCGATTTTCAAAACCAAACGCTTAAAACTCGTGGTTTGGCGTCTTCAATAAAACTGCATTTACTAAATTTCATTTAAATAAAATTAGATTTTTGGTCATTTTGCATGGTAAAGCTTTATGCCAAAAAATCGACATCATCATTTGGCAAATCTTTCGACTTCCATAACTTCGGCAAATCTGACCCGATTTTCAAAAGCAAATGCTTAAAACTCATGGTTTGGCGTCTTCAATAAAACTGCATTTACTAAATTTCATTTAAATAAAATTCGATTTTTGGTCATTTTGCATGGTAAAGCTTTATGCCAAAAAATCGACATCATCATTTGGCAAATCTTTCGACTTCCATAACTTCGGCAAATCTGACCCGATTTTCAAAAGCAAACGCTTAAAACTCATGGTTTGGCGTCTTCAATAAAACTGCATTTACTTAATTTCATTTAAATAAAATTCGATTTTTGGTCATTTTGCATGGTAAAGCTTTATGCCAAAAAATCGACATCATCATTTGGCAAATCTTTCGACTTCCATAACTTCGGCAAATCTGACCCGATTTTCAAAACCAAACGCTTAAAACTCGTGGTTTGGCGTCTTCAATAAAACTGCATTTACTAAATTTCATTTAAATAAAATTAGATTTTTGATCATTTTGCATGTTAAAGGTTTATGCCAAAAAATCGACATCATCTTTGGCAAATCTTTCGACTTCCATAACTTCGGCAAATCTGACCCGATTTTCAAAAGCAAATGCTTAAAACTCATGGTTTGGCGTCTTCAATAAAACTGCATTTACTAAATTTCATTTAAATAAAATTCGATTTTTGGTCATTTTGCATGGTAAAGCTTTATGCCAAAAAATCGACATCATCATTTGGCAAATCTTTCGACTTCCATAACTTCGGCAAATCTGACCCGATATTCAAAAGCAAACGCTTAAAACTCCTGCTTTGGCGTCTTCAATAAAACTGCATATACTAAATTTCATTTGAATGAAATTCGATTTTTGGTCATTTTGCATGGTAAAGCTTTATGCCAAAAAATCTACATCATCATTTGGCAAATCTTTCGACTTCCATAACTTCGGCAAATCTGACCCGATTTTCAAAAGCAAACGCTTAAAACTCATGGTTTGGCGTCTACAATAAAACTGCATTTACTAAATTTCATTTAAATGAAATTCGATTTTTGGTCATTTTGCATGTTGAAGTTTTATGCCAAAAAATCGACATCATCATTTGGCAAATCTTTCGACTTCCATAACTTCGGCAAATCTGACCCGATTTTCAAAAGCAAACGCTTAAAACTCATGGTTTGGCGTCTAAAATAAAACTGCATTTACTAAATTTCATTTAAATGAAATTAGATTTTTGGTCATTTTGTATGTTAAAGTTTTATGCCAAAAAATCGACATCATCATTTGGCAAATCTTTCGACTTCCATAACTTCGGCAAATCTGACCCGATTTTCAAAAGCAATGGCTTAAAACTCATGGTTTGGCGTCTACAATAAAACTGCATTTACTAAATTTCATTTAAAAAAATTCGATTTTTGGTCATTTTGCATGGTAAAGCTTTATGCCAAAAAATCTACATCATCATTTGGCATATCTTTCAACTTCCATAACTTCGGCAAATCTGACCCGATTTTCAAAAGCAAACGCTTAAAACTCATGGTTTGGCGTCTTCAATAAAACTGCATTTACTTAATTTCATTTAAATAAAATTCGATTTTTGGTCATTTTGCATGGTAAAGCTTTATGCCAAAAAATCGACATCATCATTTGGCAAATCTTTCGACTTCCATAACTTCGGCAAATCTGACCCGATTTTCAAAACCAAACGCTTAAAACTCGTGGTTTGGCGTCTTCAATAAAACTGCATTTACTAAATTTCATTTAAATAAAATTAGATTTTTGGTCATTTTGCATGTTAAAGTTTTATGCCAAAAAATCGACATCATCTTTGGCAAATCTTTCGACTTCCATAACTTCGGCAAATCTGACCCGATTTTCAAAAGCAAATGCTTAAAACTCATGGTTTGGCGTCTTCAATAAAACTGCATTTACTAAATTTCATTTAAATAAAATTCGATTTTTGGTCATTTTGCATGTTAAAGTTTTATGCCAAAAAATCGACATCATCATTTGGCAAATCTTTCGACTTCCATAACTTCGGCAAATCTGACCCGATATTCAAAAGCAAACGCTTAAAACTCCTGCTTTGGCGTCTTCAATAAAACTGCATATACTAAATTTCATTTGAATGAAATTCGATTTTTGGTCATTTTGCATGGTAAAGCTTTATGCCAAAAAATCGACATCATCATTTGGCAAATCTTTCGACTTCCATAACTTCGGCAAATCTGACCCGATTTTCAAAAGCAAACGCTTAAAACTCATGGTTTGGCGTCTTCAATAAAACTGCATTTACTAAATTTCATTTAAATGAAATTCGATTTTTGGTCATTTTGCATGTTAAAGTTTTATGCCAAAAAATCGACATCATCATTTGGCAAATCTTTCGACTTCCATAACTTCGGCAAATCTGACCCGATTTTCAAAAGCAAACGCTTAAAACTCATGGTTTGGCGTCTAAATAAAACTGCATTTACAAAATTTCATTTAAATGAAATTCGATTTTTGGTCATTTTGTATGTTAAAGTTTTATGCCAAAAAATCGACATAATCATTTGGCAAATCTTTCGACTTCCATAACTTCGGCAAATCTGACCCGATTTTCAAAAGCAAACGCTTAAAACTCATGGTTTGGCGTCTACAAAAAACTGCATTTACTAATTTCATTTAAACAAAATTCGATTTTTGGTCATTTTGCATGTTGAAGTTTTATGCCAAAAAATCGACATCATCATTTGGCAAATCTTTCGACTTCCATAACTTCGGCAAATCTGACCCGATTTTCAAAAGCAAACGCTTAAAACTCATGGTTTGGCGTCTAAAATAAAACTGCATTTACTAAATTTAATTTAAATGAAATTCGATTTTTGGTCATTTTGCATGTTAAAGTCTTATGCCAAAAAATCGACATCATCATTTGGCAAATCTTTCGACTTCCATAACTTCGGCAAATCTGACCCGATTTTCAAAAGCAAACGCTTAAAACTCATGGTTTGGCGTCTACAATAGAACTGCATTTACTAAATTTCATTTAAATGAAATTCGATTTTTGGTCATTTTGTATGTTAAAGTTTTATGCCAAAAAATCGACATCATCATTTGGCAAATCTTTCGACTTCCATAACTTCGGCAAATCTGACCCGATTTTCAAAAGCAAACGCTTAAAACTCATGGTTTGGCGTCTAAAATAAAACTGCATTTACTAAATTTCATTTAAATAAAATTAGATTTTGGTCATTTTGCATGTTAAAGTTTTATGCCAAAAAATCGACATCATCATTTGGCAAATCTTTCGACTTCCATAACTTCGGCAAATCTGACCCGATTTTCAAAAGCAAACGCTTAAAACTCATGGTTTGGCGTCTTCAATAAAACTGCATTTACTAAATTTAATTTAAATAAAATTAGATTTTTGGTCATTTTGCATGGTAAAGCTTTATGCCAAAAAATCGACATCATCATTTGGCAAATCTTTCGACTTCCATAACTTCGGCAAATCTGACCCGATTTTCAAAAGCAAACGCTTAAAACTCATGGTTTGGCGTCTTCAATAAAACTGCATTTACTAAATTTCATTTAAACGAAATTCGATTTTTGGTCATTTTGCATGTTAAAGTTTTATGCCAAAAAATCGACATCATCATTTGGCAAATCTTTCGACTTCCATAACTTCGGCAAATCTGACCCGATTTTCAAAAGCAAACGCTTAAAACTCATGGTTTGGCGTCTTCAATAAAACTGCATTTACTAAATTTAATTTAAATAAAATTAGATTTTTGGTCATTTTGCATGGTAAAGCTTTATGCCAAAAAATCGACATCATCATTTGGCATATCTTTCGACTTCCATAACTTCGGCAAATCTGACCCGATTTTCAAAAGCAAACGCTTAAAACTCATGGTTTGGCGTCTACAATAAAACTGCATTTACTAAATTTCATTTAAAAAAATTTCGATTTTTGGTCATTTTGCATGGTAAAGCTTTATGCCAAAAAATCTACATCATCATTTGGCATATCTTTCAACTTCCATAACTTCGGCAAATCTGACCCGATTTTCAAAAGCAAACGCTTAAAACTCATGGTTTGGCGTCTTCAATAAAACTGCATTTACTTAATTTCATTTAAATGAAATTAGATTTTTGGTCATTTTGCATGCTAAAATTTTATGCCAAAAAATCGACATCATCATTTGGCAAATCTTTCGACTTCCATAACTTCGGCAAATCTGACCCGATTTTCAAAACCAAACGCTTAAAACTCGTGGTTTGGCGTCTTCAATAAAACTGCATTTACTAAATTTCATTTAAATAAAATTAGATTTTTGGTCATTTTGCATGGTAAAGCTTTATGCCAAAAAATCGACATCATCATTTGGCAAATCTTTCGACTTCCATAACTTCGGCAAATCTGACCCGATTTTCAAAAGCAAATGCTTAAAACTCATGGTTTGGCGTCTTCAATAAAACTGCATTTACTAAATTTCATTTAAATAAATTCGATTTTGGTCATTTTGCATGGTAAAGCTTTATGCCAAAAAATCGACATCATCATTTGGCAAATCTTTCGACTTCCATAACTTCGGCAAATCTGACCCGATATTCAAAAGCAAACGCTTAAAACTCCTGCTTTGGCGTCTTCAATAAAACTGCATTTACTAAATTTCATTTGAATGAAATTCGATTTTTGGTCATTTTGCATGTTAAAGTTTTATGCCAAAAAATCTACATCATCATTTGGCAAATCTTTCGACTTCCATAACTTCGGCAAATCTGACCCGATTTTCAAAAGCAAACGCTTAAAACTCATGGTTTGGCGTCTTCAATAAAACTGCATTTACTAAATTTCATTAAATGAAATTCGATTTTTGGTCATTTTGCATGTTAAAGTTTTATGCCAAAAAATCGACATCATCATTTGGCAAATCTTTCGACTTCCATAACTTCGGCAAATCTGACCCGATTTTCAAAAGCAAACGCTTAAAACTCATGGTTTGGCGTCTTAAATAAAACTGCATTTACTAAATTTCATTTAAATGAAATTCGATTTTTGGTCATTTTGCATGTTAAAGTTTTATGCCAAAAAATCGACATAATCATTTGGCAAATCTTTCGACTTCCATAACTTCGGCAAATCTGACCCGATTTTCAAAAGCAAACGCTTAAAACTCATGGTTTGGCGTCTACAATAAAACTGCATTTACTAAATTTCATTTAAATGAAATTCGATTTTTGGTCATTTTGCATGTTAAAGTTTTATGCCAAAAAATGGACATCATCATTTGGCAAATCTTTCGACTTCCATAACTTCGGCAAATCTGACCCGATTTTCAAAAGCAAACGCTTAAAACTCATGGTTTGGCGTCTAAAATAAAACTGCATTTACTAAATTTCATTTAAATGAAATTAGATTTTTGGTCATTTTGCATGTTAAAGTCTTATGCCAAAAAATCGACATCATCATTTGGCAAATCTTTCGACTTCCATAACTTCGGCAAATCTGACCCGATTTTCAAAAGCAAACGCTTAAAACTCATGGTTTGGCGTCTACAATAGAACTGCATTTACTAAATTTCATTTAAATGAAATTCGATTTTTGGTCATTTTGTATGTTAAAGTTTTATGCCAAAAAATCGACATCATCATTTGGCAAATCTTTCGACTTCCATAACTTCGGCAAATCTGACCCGATTTTCAAAAGCAAACGCTTAAAACTCATGGTTTGGCGTTTAAAATAAAACTGCATTTACTAAATTTCATTTAAACGAAATTCGATTTTTGGTCATGTTGCATGTTAAAGTTTTATGCCAAAAAATCGACATCATCATTTGGCAAATCTTTCGACTTCCATAACTTCGGCAAATCTGACCCGATTTTCAAAAGCAAACGCTTAAAACTCATGGTTTGGCGTCTAAAATAAAACTGCATTTACTAAATTTCATTTAAACGAAATTCGATTTTTGGTCATTTTGCATGTTAAAGTTTTATGCCAAAAAATCGACATCATCATTTGGCAAATCTTTCGACTTCCATAACTTCGGCAAATCTGACCCGATTTTCAAAAGCAAACGCTTAAAACTCATGGTTTGGCGTCTTCAATAAAACTGCATTTACTAAATTTAATTTAAATAAAATTAGATTTTTGGTCATTTTGCATGGTAAAGCTTTATGCCAAAAAATCGACATCATCATTTGGCATATCTTTCGACTTCCATAACTTCGGCAAATCTGACCCGATTTTCAAAAGCAAACGCTTAAAACTCATGGTTTGGCGTCTACAATAAAACTGCATTTACTAAATTAATTTAAATGAAATTTGATTTTTGGTCATATTGCATGTTAAAATTTAATGCCAAAAAATCGACATCATCATTTGGCAAATCTTTCGACTTCCATAACTTCGGCAAATCTGACCCGATTTTCAAAAGCAAACGCTTAAAACTCATGGTTTGGCGTCTACAATAGAACTGCATTTACTAAATTTCATTTAAATGAAATTCGATTTTTGGTCATTTTGTATGTTAAAGTTTTATGCCAAAAAATCGACATCATCATTTGGCAAATCTTTCGACTTCCATAACTTCGGCAAATCTGACCCGATTTTCAAAAGCAAACGCTTAAAACTCATGGTTTGGCGTTTAAATAGAACTGCATTTACTAAATTTCATTTAAACGAAATTCGATTTTTGGTCATGTTGCATGTTAAAGTTTTATGCCAAAAAATCGACATCATCATTTGGCAAATCTTTCGACTTCCATAACTTCGGCAAATCTGACCCGATTTTCAAAAGCAAACGCTTAAAACTCATGGTTTGGCGTCTTCAATAAAACTGCATTTACTAAATTTCATTTAAACGAAATTCGATTTTTGGTCATTTTGCATGTTAAAGTTTTATGCCAAAAAATCGACATCATCATTTGGCAAATCTTTCGACTTCCATAACTTCGGCAAATCTGACCCGATTTTCAAAAGCAAACGCTTAAAACTCATGGTTTGGCGTCTTCAATAAAACTGCATTTACTAAATTTAATTTAAATAAAATTAGATTTTTGGTCATTTTGCATGGTAAAGCTTTATGCCAAAAAATCGACATCATCATTTGGCATATCTTTCGACTTCCATAACTTCGGCAAATCTGACCCGATTTTCAAAAGCAAACGCTTAAAACTCATGGTTTGGCGTCTACAATAAAACTGCATTTACTAAATTTCATTTAAAAAAATTCGATTTTTGGTCATTTTGCATGTTAAAATTTAATGCCAAAAAATCGACATCATCATTTGGCATATCTTTCGACTTCCATAACTTCGGCAAATCTGACCCGATTTTCAAAAGCAAACGCTTAAAACTCATGGTTTGGCGTCTTCAATAAAACTGCATTTACTGAATTTCATTTAAATAAAATTCGATTTTTGGTCATTTTGCATGGTAAAGCTTTATGCCAAAAAATCGACATCATCATTTGGCAAATCTTTCGACTTCCATAACTTCGGCAAATCTGACCCGATTTTCAAAAGCAAACGCTTAAAACTCATGGTTTGGCGTCTACAATAGAACTGCATTTACTAAATTTCATTTAAACGAAATTCGATTTTTGGTCATTTTGTATGTTAAAGTTTTATGCCAAAAAATCGACATCATCATTTGGCAAATCTTTCGACTTCCATAACTTCGGCAAATCTGACCCGATTTTCAAAAGCAAACGCTTAAAACTCATGGTTTGGCGTTTAAATAGAACTGCATTTACTAAATTTCATTTAAACGAAATTCGATTTTTGGTCATTTGGCATGTTAAAGTTTTATGCCAAAAAATCGACATCATCATTTGGCAAATCTTTCGACTTCCATAACTTCGGCAAATCTGACCCGATTTTCAAAAGCAAACGCTTAAAACTCATGGTTTGGCGTCTTAAATAAAACTGCATTTACTAAATTTCATTTAAACGAAATTCGATTTTTGGTCATTTTGCATGGTAAAGTTTTATGCCAAAAAATCGACATCATCATTTGGCAAATCTTTCGACTTCCATAACTTCGGCAAATCTGACCCGATTTTCAAAAGCAAACGCTTAAAACTCATGGTTTGGCGTCTTCAATAAAACTGCATTTACTAAATTTCATTTAAATGAAATTCGATTTTTGGTCATTTTGCATGGTAAAGCTTTATGCCAAAATATCGACATCATCATTTGGCATATCTTTCGACTTCCATAACTTCGGCAAATCTGACCCGATTTTCAAAAGCAAACGCTTAAAACTCATGGTTTGGCGTCTACAATAAAACTGCATTTACTAAATTTCATTTAAAAAAATTCGATTTTTGGTCATTTTGCATGTTAAAATTTATGCCAAAAAATCGACATCATCATTTGGCATATCTTTCGACTTCCATAACTTCGGCAAATCTGACCCGATTTTCAAAAGCAAACGCTTAAAACTCATGGTTTGGCGTCTTCAATAAAACTGCATTTACTTAATTTCATTTAAACAAAATTCGATTTTTGGTCATTTTGCATGGTAAAGCTTTATGCCAAAAAATCGACATCATCATTTGGCAAATCTTTCGACTTCCATAACTTCGGCAAATCTGACCCGATTTTCAAAAGCAAACGCTTAAAACTCATGGTTTGGCGTCTACAATAAAACTGCATTTACTAAATTTCATTTAAATAAAATTCGATTTTTGGTCATTTTGCATGGTAAAGCTTTATGCCAAAAAATCTACATCATCATTTGGCAAATCTTTCGACTTCCATAACTTCGGCAAATCTGACCCGATTTTCAAAAGCAAACGCTTAAAACTCATGGTTTGGCGTCTTCAATAAAACTGCATTTACTAAATTTCATTTAAATAAAATTCGATTTTTGGTCATTTTGCATGGTAAAGCTTTATGCCAAAAAATCGACATCATCATTTGGCAAATCTTTCGACTTCCATAACTTCGGCAAATCTGACCCGATTTTCAAAAGCAAACGCTTAAAACTCCTGCTTTGGCGTCTTCAATAAAACTGCATTTACTAAATTTCATTTAAACAAATTCGATTTTTGGTCATTTTGCATGGTAAAGCTTTATGCCAAAAATCGACATCATCATTTGGCAAATCTTTCGACTTCCATAACTTCGGCAAATCTGACCCGATTTTCAAAAGCAAACGCTTAAAACTCATGGTTAGGCGTCTTCAATAAAACTGCACTTACTAAATTTCATTTAAATGAAATTAGATTTTTGGTCATTTTGCATGTTAAAATTTTATGCCAAAAAATCAACATCATCATTTGGCAAATCTTTCGACTTCCATAACTTCGGCAAATCTGACCCGATTTTCAAAAGCAAACGCTTAAAACTCATGGTTTGGCGTCTTCAATAAAACTGCATTTACTAAATTTAATTTAAATGAAATTAGATTTTTGGTCATTTTGCATGTTAAAATTTTATGCCAAAAAATCGACATCATCATTTGGCAAATCTTTCGACTTCCATAACTTCGGCAAATCTGACCCGATTTTCAAAAGCAAACGCTTAAAACTCATGGTTTGGCGTCTAAAATAAAACTGCATTTACTAAATTTCATTTAAATGAAATTAGATTTTTGGTCATTTTGCATGTTAAAATTTTATGCCAAAAAATCAACATCATCATTTGGCAAATCTTTCGACTTCCATAACTTCGGCAAATCTGACCCGATTTTCAAAGCAAACGCTTAAAACTCATGGTTTGGCGTCTTCAATAAAACTGTATTACTAAATTTAATTTAAATAAAATTCGATTTTTGGTCATTTTGCATGGTAAAGCTTTATGCCAAAAAATCGACATCATCATTTGGCAAATCTTTCGACTTCCATAACTTCGGCAAATCTGACCCGATTTTCAAAAGCAAACGCTTAAAACTCATGGTTTGGCGTCTTCAATAAAACTGCATTTACTAAATTTCATTTAAATGAAATTCGATTTTTGGTCATTTTGTATGTTAAAGCTTTATGCCAAAAAATCGACATCATCATTTGGCAAATCTTTCGACTTCCATAACTTCGGCAAATCTGACCCGATTTTCAAAAGCAAACGCTTAAAACTCCTGCTTTGGCGTCTTCAATAAAACTGCATTTACTAAATTTCATTTAAACAAAATTCGATTTTTGGTCATTTTGCATGTTAAATTTTATGCCAAAAAATCGACATCATCATTTGGCAAATCTTTCGACTTCCATAACTTCGGCAAATCTGACCCGATTTTCAAAAGCAAACGCTTAAAACTCATGGTTTGGCGTCTTCAATAAAACTGCATTTACTAAATTTCATTTAAATGAAATTCGATTTTTGGTCATTTTGCATGTTAAAGTTTTATGCCAAAAAATCGACATCATCATTTGGCAAATCTTACGACTTCCATAACTTCGGCAAATCTGACCCGATTTTCAAAAGCAAACGATTAAAACTCATGGTTTGGCGTCTAAAATAAAACTGCATTTACTAAATTTCACTTAAATGAAATTCGATTTTTGGTCATTTTGCATGGTAAAGCTTTATGCCAAAAAACCGACATCATCATTTGGCAAATCTTTCGACTTCCATAACTTCGGCAAATCTGACCCGATTTTCAAAAGCAAACGCTTAAAACTCATGGTTTGGCGTCTTCAATAAAACTGCATTTACTAAATTTCATTTAAATAAAATTCGATTTTTGGTCATTTTGCATGGTAAAGCTTTATGCCAAAAAATCGACATCATCATTTGGCAAATCTTTCGACTTCCATAACTTCGGCAAATCTGACCCGATTTTCAAAAGCAAACGCTTAAAACTCATGGTTTGGCGTCTTCAATAAAACTGCACTTACTAAATTTAATTTAAATGAAATTAGATTTTTGGTCATTTTGCATGTTAAAATTTTATGCCAAAAAATCGACATCATCATTTGGCAAATCTTTCGACTTCCATAACTTCGGCAAATCTGACCCGATTTTCAAAAGCAAACGCTTAAAACTCATGGTTTGGCGTCTACAATAAAACTGCATTTACTAAATTTCATTTAAATGAAATTAGATTTTTGGTCATTTTGCATGTTAAAGTTTTATGCCAAAAAATCGACATCATCATTTGGCAAATCTTTCGACTTCCATAACTTCGGCAAATCTGACCCGATTTTCAAAAGCAATGGCCTAAAACTCATGGTTTGGCGTCTTCAATAAAACTGCATTTACTAAACTTCATTTAAATAAAATTCGATTTTTGGTCATTTTGCATGGTAAAGCTTTATGCCAAAAAATCGACATCATCATTTGGCAAATCTTTCGACTTCCATAACTTCGGCAAATCTGACCCGATTTTCAAAAGCAAACGCTTAAAACTCATGGTTTGGCGTCTTCAATAAAACTGCATTTACTAAATTTCATTTAAATAAAATTCGATTTTTGGTCATTTTGCATGGTAAAGCTTTATGCCAAAAAATCGACATCATCATTTGGCAAATCTTTCGACTTCCATAACTTCGGCAAATCTGACCCGATTTTCAAAAGCAAACGCTTAAAACTCATGGTTTGGCGTCTTCAATAAAACTGCATTTACTAAATTTCATTTAAATAAAATTAGATTTTTGGTCATTTTGCATGTTAAAATTTTATGCCAAAAAATCGACATCATCATTTGGCAAATCTTTCGACTTCCATAACTTCGGCAAATCTGACCCGATTTTCAAAAGCAAACGCTTAAAACTCATGGTTTGGCGTCTTCAATAAAACTGCACTTACTAAATTTCATTTAAATGAAATTAGATTTTTGGTCATTTTGCATGTTAAAATTTTATGCCAAAAAATCAACATCATCATTTGGCAAATCTTTCGACTTCCATAACTTCGGCAAATCTGACCCGATTTTCAAAAGCAGACGCTTAAAACTGATGGTTTGGCGTCTAAAATAAAACTGCATTTACTAAATTTCATTTAAATAAATTCGATTTTTGGTCATTTTGCATGGTAAAGCTTTATGCCAAAAAATCGACATCATCATTTGGCAAATCTTTCGACTTCCATAACTTCGGCAAATCTGACCCGATTTTCAAAAGCAATGGCCTAAAACTCATGGTTTGGCGTCTTCAATAAAACTGCATTTACTAAACTTCATTTAAATGAAATTCGATTTTTGGTCATTTTGCATGGTAAAGCTTTATGCCAAAAAATCGACATCATCATTTGGCAAATCTTTCGACTTCCATAACTTCGGCAAATCTGACCCGATTTTCAAAAGCAAACGCTTAAAACTCATGGTTTGGCGTCTTCAATAAAACTGCATTTACTAAATTTAATTTAAATAAAATTCGATTTTTGGTCATTTTGCATGGTAAAGCTTTATGCCAAAAAATCGACATCATCATTTGGCAAATCTTTCGACTTCCATAACTTCGGCAAATCTGACCCGATTTTCAAAAGCAAACGCTTAAAACTCATGGTTTGGCGTCTTCAATAAAACTGCACTTACTAAATTTCATTTAAATAAAATTCGATTTTTGGTCATTTTGCATGTTAAATTTTATGCCAAAAAATCGACATCATCATTTGGCAAATCTTTCGACTTCCATAACTTCGGCAAATCTGACCCGATTTTCAAAAGCAAACGCTTAAAACTCATGGTTTGGCGTCTTCAATAAAACTGCATTTACTAAATTTCATTTAAATAAAATTCGATTTTTGGTCATTTTGCATGGTAAAGCTTTATGCCAAAAAATCGACATCATCATTTGGCAAATCTTTCGACTTCCATAACTTCGGCAAATCTGACCCGATTTTCAAAAGCAAACGCTTAAAACTCATGGTTTGGCGTCTAAGATAAAACTGCATTTACTAAATTTCATTTAAATAAAATTCGATTTTTGGTCATTTTGCATGGTAAAGCTTTATGCCAAAAAATCGACATCATCATTTGGCAAATCTTTCGACTTCCATAACTTCGGCAAATCTGACCCGATTTTCAAAAGCAAACGCTTAAAACTCATGGTTTGGCGTCTTCAATAAAACTGCATTTACTAAATTTCATTTAAATAAAATTCGATTTTTGGTCATTTTGCATGGTAAAGCTTTATGCCAAAAAATCGACATCATCATTTGGCAAATCTTTCGACTTCCATAACTTCGGCAAATCTGACCCGATTTTCAAAAGCAAACGCTTAAAACTCATGGTTTGGCGTCTTCAATAAAACTGCACTTACTAAATTTAATTTAAATGAAATTAGATTTTTGGTCATTTTGCATGTTAAAATTTTATGCCAAAAAATCAACATCATCATTTGGCAAATCTTTCGACTTCCATAACTTCGGCAAATCTGACCCGATTTTCAAAAGCAGACGCTTAAAACTGATGGTTTGGCGTCTAAAATAAAACTGCATTTACTAAATTTCATTTAAATGAAATTAGATTTTTGGTCATTTTGCATGGTAAAGTTTTATGCCAAAAAATCGACATCATCATTTGGCAAATCTTTCGACTTCCATAACTTCGGCAAATCTGACCCGATTTTCAAAAGCAATGGCCTAAAACTCATGGTTTGGCGTCTTCAATAAAACTGCATTTACTAAACTTCATTTAAATAAAATTCGATTTTTGGTCATTTTGCATGGTAAAGCTTTATGCCAAAAAATCGACATCATCATTTGGCAAATCTTTCGACTTCCATAACTTCGGCAAATCTGACCCGATTTTCAAAAGCAAACGCTTAAAACTCATGGTTTGGCGTCTTCAATAAAACTGCATTTACTAAATTTCATTTAAATAAAATTCGATTTTTGGTCATTTTGCATGGTAAAGCTTTATGCCAAAAATCGACATCATCATTTGGCAAATCTTTCGACTTCCATAACTTCGGCAAATCTGACCCGATTTTCAAAAGCAAACGCTTAAAACTCATGGTTTGGCGTCTTCAATAAAACTGCATTTACTAAATTTCATTTAAATAAAATTCGATTTTTGGTCATTTTGCATGTTAAAATTTTATGCCAAAAAATCGACATCATCATTTGGCAAATCTTTCGACTTCCATAACTTCGGCAAATCTGACCCGATTTTCAAAAGCAAACGCTTAAAACTCATGGTTTGGCGTCTTCAATAAAACTGCATTTACTAAATTTCATTTAAATGAAATTAGATTTTTGGTCATTTTGCATGTTAAAATTTTATGCCAAAAAATCAACATCATCATTTGGCAAATCTTTCGACTTCCATAACTTCGGCAAATCTGACCCGATTTTCAAAAGCAGACGCTTAAAACTGATGGTTTGGCGTCTAAAATAAAACTGCATTTACTAAATTTCATTTAAATAAAATTCGATTTTTGGTCATTTTGCATGGTAAAGCTTTATGCCAAAAAATCGACATCATCATTTGGCAAATCTTTCGACTTCCATAACTTCGGCAAATCTGACCCGATTTTCAAAAGCAATGGCCTAAAACTCATGGTTTGGCGTCTTCAATAAAACTGCATTTACTAAACTTCATTTAAATGAAATTCGATTTTTGGTCATTTTGCATGGTAAAGCTTTATGCCAAAAAATCGACATCATCATTTGGCAAATCTTTCGACTTCCATAACTTCGGCAAATCTGACCCGATTTTCAAAAGCAAACGCTTAAAACTCATGGTTTGGCGTCTTCAATAAAACTGCATTTACTAAATTTAATTTAAATAAAATTCGATTTTTGGTCATTTTGCATGGTAAAGCTTTATGCCAAAAAATCGACATCATCATTTGGCAAATCTTTCGACTTCCATAACTTCGGCAAATCTGACCCGATTTTCAAAAGCAAACGCTTAAAACTCATGGTTTGGCGTCTTCAATAAAACTGCATTTACTAAATTTCATTTAAATAAAATTCGATTTTTGGTCATTTTGCATGTTAAAATTTTATGCCAAAAAATCGACATCATCATTTGGCAAATCTTTCGACTTCCATAACTTCGGCAAATCTGACCCGATTTTCAAAAGCAAACGCTTAAAACTCATGGTTTGGCGTCTTCAATAAAACTGCATTTACTAAATTTCATTTAAATAAAATTCGATTTTTGGTCATTTTGCATGGTAAAGCTTTATGCCAAAAAATCGACATCATCATTTGGCAAATCTTTCGACTTCCATAACTTCGGCAAATCTGACCCGATTTTCAAAAGCAAACGCTTAAAACTCATGGTTTGGCGTCTAAGATAAAACTGCATTTACTAAATTTCATTTAAATAAAATTCGATTTTTGGTCATTTTGCATGGTAAAGCTTTATGCCAAAAAATCGACATCATCATTTGGCAAATCTTTCGACTTCCATAACTTCGGCAAATCTGACCCGATTTTCAAAAGCAAACGCTTAAAACTCATGGTTTGGCGTCTTCAATAAAACTGCATTTACTAAATTTCATTTAAATAAAATTCGATTTTTGGTCATTTTGCATGGTAAAGCTTTATGCCAAAAAATCGACATCATCATTTGGCAAATCTTTCGACTTCCATAACTTCGGCAAATCTGACCCGATTTTCAAAAGCAAACGCTTAAAACTCATGGTTTGGCGTCTACAATAAAACTGCATTTACTAAATTTCATTTAAATGAAATTCGATTTTTGGTCATTTTGCATGGTAAAGCTTTATGCCAAAAAATCGACATCATCATTTGGCAAATCTTACATTTCCATAACTTCGGCAAATCTGACCCGATTTTCAAAAGCAATGGCTTAAAACTCATGGTTTGGCGTCTACAATAAAACTGCATTTACAAAATTAAATCAACAATAACTTTTTTTCACCCTTAAAATATAGTAAACATCTAATTATAACCACATTTCCCTAATTTTTTTAAGTACACACCAATTTCATCAAAAAGATTTAAAAAAATTCAAAATGTAAAGCTAATAAAGAAAAATTATATAAAAAATCAATTGAAGAGGGTTAGAGAAGAGTTCCTTATATTCAAGCACTCTCGCTGAATCAAGGGGGATTTTATATTTACATTATTGTGCTGCGACATATTGTGAATGTGTGCGTGCGTGTGTGTGTGTGTGAGTTTGCATCGACTGCGGCCTAATTTGCCACATGCGGCGTCACTTTTGTTATTTGCATTTGAATTCAATCCCTTAACGGGATGCGACACTTGATGCCGCAATTGACGTCGACTTGCAACGAGACAGAGAACGAAAATAAAAGCAATATAAATATTAATGCTATTTGCTTAACGTTTCAATTGCAAGTGGAAAGTGAAGGACTTAAAGGTTGGGCAACACTTGGACGATTCACACGCCAGACATAGGCCGCAGAATGCCAGCAACGGGGTGTCGCATATTAATCAGAGAATCAGCAAAAAAAAAAAGGATGAGTTATGCAACCTATGAAAGGTACAACAGCAATATGAAAAGTGCGTATGAATGTTTCATCTGGCCAGCCAGCACGCAGTCGCAAAGACCATTTGACTCTGTTGGGGTTGGGGTGCGTCCTTTGAGAGGGGTTGGACGTACACGCGCATTTTAGGGTGTAAGTCGACGCAAATACTTTAATCCACTTCACAGTGACACTGAAATTAACAACGATGCAACAGCGACAACCCTCGAATATTTTAGTGGTAAGTTGACAGGAGAGGGGGGAGGGAAGTAAGCTTCGAACGGGAACGCAATGGCATTCAAATTGGCTGCTATCGCAATTATTCATATGGCGGCGACACTCATAAAATGTCGCGCAAGTGGCGTCCAGCCAGCTCTATCCAGACATACAGACGGAATGGCAACCAGACATGATGCTCGCTACTTTTCGGTGTTGCACACACAAACACACATACGTGAGAGTGAGAGAGAGAGAGAGAGACAGTCCAGCGTTGTGACGTCCTTTTGACAGATGAAACACAAATGCAATTATCACTTTATTTTAAACGATTTATGTGCAACACAGGACACTCTTTATTCGTGTGTGTGTGTCTGTGTGTGTGTGTGTGTGTGTGTGTGGCAAACACACGGGCAGAGAACAACGGAACATGTAGACATGAAGCCGACAGCAGCGAACGGAAACGGAAATGGCAACAAGCGCTCGCATACACGAATCCACATCCACTTTTCTCTGTCCATGCGTCCGCGTTTACGTTTCCCGTTTCCACCTCCTTTCTCCTACTCGTCCTCCTCCTCCCTTCCTTCTTCAATTGCGAACCAACTGTGAGCTCATAGCTCGGACCATATACACAAGCATAGGTGAAATAAAAATCCAAACACATAAAAAATAAAAGCTCACCATAAAAGCGACCTCATCAAATCTTATACATATGGTCATACTTTTTGCAAAGTGCATTAACAACTGAATAAAGTACTCCAAGCATATGGACATATTTATTTATTTATAGTCGTTTTCTCTTTTTACTAAAAATCTATTGCAGCGAATCTAGCTCTTGACCATCCATTCGCTGGAAATTTTAAAGCACTTAACTAATCGAAAAACATATTTTAAGGGAAGTGCATTGCAAATATATTTAGAACCTAAATATTTTGTAAGCTTTTATGTTAAGATATTATTTGATTATTTTTAAAAAGCTTAGCAAGTTGGAGTTTTGCAAGGAAGATAGTTTTGATTTCTAGTCTGCTATAGCTATTGGCTATATTCATATGAAGCCTTTGGTATATATCAAACCTTACCTTTTCCTTCGATTTTCAGCTGTTTTATTCTTCGTTTCTTAGTGCAAACTATTGAAATAAAGGTTAAAAACGTTTTCACTTGTCGCCCATTCAACTTAAGACTTGTTTGGTATTTGCTGTTATTTCTCTTAGCGTCTTAAAGCTCATGGAAAATGAAATATTCAAGTTTTTATGACAGCAATCTTTTTGCAGAGTATCATTAAACTCGCTAATGATGCTAATGGAAGAACAACATAGAGATTCACCGATAATAGGCTAAAATAAACAATAAACATATTGAAAGTCATGAAAGCTTTTACCTTTTTGTTGGTAGACGTTAAAAGAAAAATTCAAGCAATATTTTCAATTTTTACTGTTTTATGGTCGATTTGATATATGATATTATAGACCAGATGCATTATTTGAATAGATTTTATTAAATCTTTATTGAAGAATTAGATCAATAAATGAAATTCGAGCATCAATTGAGTAAATAGATCAAGATATATATGTTTCGTGCATCAAATGACAGTTGCAACAAACATTTCGGTCAGTTGAGTTTTGCTTATCGGCAACATCTTGACGACTGCGCTGTCACGAGTCCCTGATGCATTATATTGTTGTGCCTCAATTGCAACAGATTTTGACAATTTTTTTTTATTTTTGCCTTATTGAAATTGAAATTGACAGAAGGTTAATGACGCCGAATGAGGCAACAACTGAGGTTGAGGCTCGTTTCCATTGGCAATTTAACACCCCGCTGGGCAGTTGAGAGCAATCGCTTAGGGGTGTGCAGGCAGGGATGAGTGGTTGAGGGGGAGGCTTGCTTGAGCTAAGAGATTTGCGATAAAAAATGATTGCACATGTGAGCGTTTTAGCCGCTCAAAATTGCAACATTTGCGGCATGAACAAAAAAAAAATATATATATATATGAAAAACTCAACCAAATTCGTAACAATGAGCCGGAGGTTGGGGGTGGATTTAAGCTGCCTCATTTGGTTGTTTCGCTCTCTTTCTCTCTCGCTCTCTCTGTGTCTTTCTCTTTGTAGGTACTAAGGAACGACCCAGATTTGCACTTGCCGGGTTATCAGTGGCCTCGGCCATAAATCACTGTCAAGTGTCATTCGCCCGGCAGAGCCAGCATCCTTTATCCTTGCTCTGCTTCGACAGCGCCGCAAGTTTTTCAATGCACACACATACACACACTCGCTCACACACATGTGTGTGTGAAGAGAAGTAAGCTATCAGCTTACAAGCATTTGCCCTCCAGCCAAAAGGTGCATCAACGGAAACTGCTGCAACGAACGCTACTCAACAACAACAACAGCTACAACTACAACAAGAGCAACAGCAACAGCAACAGCAGCGGCGTAAAAAGTTGCTAATTAAACTTTGTGCTTGAACTTTAGCCACATCGTGAGTTGTGCGAGCGAGGGGGAGAAGAGACGACAGCGAAAGTGTTGCTTCCACCAAAATGAACAGTCACAATCCTTGTTGCAGTCTCCAATCAGTGCTGTCTGTGACACCCCCGTTCCGAGTTCCTAACTCTCTCCCTCTCACCCTCCATCTCCCTATACATCCGCTCGCATTCGTTATGCTTTCGTTAACATTTCGTTACGCTGTCAGCCGCAAGTGAATCCTGCCACGAGCGACTTCTTGTCCGCGCCATATTCACCGTACCATCCGAGCCATCCGCGCCATCCAAACCATTCGAACCAACCAACCAACCCTAAATGCATTTCCTTTACACTCTATCTATCGCTATCTCTATCTTTTTGTCTGCCTGTCTATCCTGGTTGGCATGCCTAATTTCCGCTATTGTTCATAATTTTTATTGCGCTTGTTCCGAATTAGTTTCGGTTTCGCCTGATGCAGTCAACCAAACCCTCCCCTCACACCCCCAATGTTGCATTGTTGCAATTTTTTGCAATTTAAAAATTTCATTCATTATGTTTCTTTTTTCTTTTTTGCAATATAATTGACACCCCTTCGTCTTCGTTTAGGGGTTGACTTTGGCCAACTGACTTCTGCCTACAAAGGCGTTGACAGCGGTTACAACTACAACCACTGCAGGAACAAAAATAACAACAACAGCTTGTAATGAACATGACTGGCAACAAGCACAAGCAATTGCTACTTGACAAGATGGAAAGAGGGAGGGTGTAGGGTGCAACATTTAACTGCTGCAATTGGTGGGTGTAAACACATTTCGTATTTATGTTGCAGCTCATTGCAATTAAATTATGTCAGAGTTTCGCCTCGCTATGCCTCGCTGACGTTTACATATGTGTGTATGGATGATAGGGGTTATCATCATCGGGGGGTGGGGTGTCATTGGAATGTTGGCTTTGGTGAGATAATGCTCGGATCACTCAGCTATTCATACATACATATATGTAACAAATGCTCGGATTACTCAGCTACTCATACATATGTGTAACAATTGCTCGGAGTATCTGAAACTGATATTTTAACAGATTAGTTAACATAACTTTTACAGAACCTTTTTCGTACTCCATAAAAATACGTTGGATTGAAAATTATGTTTTCTGTTTAAGTACGACAAAATGAAGTGTAGCCTAAACCTTGTTAACAGGTCCTTACCGAATGTTGGCTTGTGACATAATCTGCATATCCTCGCTTACGACATTAACAGCAAAGATACGCAGGGGGTATCAAATGATAGTAAGTGCACTGCTTAGTTAACACTAAGCATCCAAATTTTAGCTCGCGAAAGTCAGAGTCGTTGCAAAGTACGAAAGTGAGTGCATAGGACAAATTGTATCAAATGCAGATATTTGCAACGTCGAGTCTGCTGCATATGTAGTATCTAGAGATTTAGTAAGTCACAGCCTCTTCGAGCACACAAACGACTTCGAAAAGCTGATGCATTTACAGACCAGGAAACATGTACAGATATGCTGTATAAAATAATAGCTTAATTTTACTAGTAGCACCTTCGAGCTGCCGTTAGTTAACTCACTTCTCCGTAAAAATGGTCTGTTGTGTTGAAAACCAATTGTTGTACTCAGGGGGTAAACTCTTTACAGTATCTGTTAAAACCTTCGAGCACGAAAGGCTGTAAGTTGAGCATGTTGCCCCTTATATTATCTTTCTGCCATGTTAACAACTTCGCAGAGATGTTAGTCGAAAATTCTATTCGAGGCATCATATAAAAGGTGAAATGTAAAGTAAAAGGGGTGGATTCTGCGCTATGTTATACACTTCGAAGAACTAATTGCTGTTAGAAGAATTTTCGTACTGTTATGTTATTTTGCGAACGGGGATTTCTGCTCTGTTAGTATTAGCAGACATCTGCTAAGTTTTCTGTTGTACAACAATCAAATAATTTTGCAGAGCTATGCTAAAGTTTTAGATCAGTGTTGAGTTTGATTTTTGCAGTCTGATTAGCTCAGTTGGCTCAATTCCATGTTTTTAAACGCTGTAAACTGTTAAATGCACATTTGCAGTAAAATGTTATGTTATCTGTAACGGCAATAAACAATTTCAAGACAGCAAGGACAACAGGTGTCCAGTTGATAAATAAAAAAACATACAATGTAGTAGTTGAAATATATTTTTGACAATAAAAACACAATAATAATATTATAAATTTATTTAGTTTTCTTATAAACCTTTAAAAACCGTTAGAAAACTATATCAAATTCACAAGATAACACTCACCAGTAGATTCAAATTGAAAACCCGAGTACCGCTCTCTGTTCCATTTCCAATGGGATTTGAATTATTTGTGTAGGTCATGAAAAAAGAGCCCAATGCGAGCTCTTATCAGTTGACTTCTTATCAGCCGGAGAGTGTGGTGATTTTCGGAGTGCGGAACGAAACGAGAAAATTCAAACAATTCACTCTCTGCTTTTCTCTCTCACTCTCTGGCTCTCTGGCTCTCTAGCTGTCTGTCTGTGTGTCTGGTAAGGACCAAGCGGGAAACGAAACACCCGCACAGAAATCAAGGCAAACCGAATTGCACTAAACGCCAACTTCGGCAACGACGCAACGTTCGGCTAGCCATCGGAACGAAGCAAATGCCGCTGCCTGCCGCGCAGTCATGCTGCCCCGCTGCTGATGAGTCGAGAATTTATTAGCGCAAAAAACGAATGCGCTTCAGTTTCGTGTTTGTTGTGCGCTCGTAAGGATGTGTCCGCAACCGCTGACGGACCTCGTGCGTTCGCGTCGCGTGTGCGCGCGTCCAGGACGCTGAACGTTTCAGCCGAAATATTTTTGTATGCCCCTACATACAACGTACAACGTATGCCTTGCCACACCGCTAAAGGTGGCAACGTTTATCAAAATAGCAAAATTGTTAACAAAGTTTTGCTCAGTGTTTCAAGTGAATCAAAATTGTGAATAATTATAGAAAAAAAATAAGAAAAATAATGCAAATTTATTGTGTTATATTCTGTGTGCGCTTTGCCTGTGGCAGCCACAAGCAGTCTTCTTCAAGTGCTTCACTTCAACTACTTCAAGCAAAAGGTGCCTAACAAATTGACCCACAATCAGCACTCATAACTCATCAGCTGTCTGTCTGCCTTTAGGGCTAGTATGTAAATCAGTCAAACCCCTTCACGAACCCCGCCACCTAACCGCAGCCCCATTCTTGCCACAATTTAAGGCGCCGCAAGTTGCATGCAAATTTTTTTGGGCACCACAGATTCAAAAATTTTTGCTCAATAATTTTGCGCTTATGCAAAGCTCGTCGTCGTCGTCTTCGTCGTCGTCGCAACTGGGCTAAAAGTGAAACCAGCCAAATGCGTTTTCCATGCTTCTACGCCCCCAACCCCCCCAATCCTCTTCTGCTCCAACTTCAAAGCGCATATATTTTGCATATTTTTCGTGGTTTTTTTGTTAGTTTGTTTTTTGGGCGCTTAACTTTATTCTTCCGCTTGGGTTGACCCACTTTGTTGGACGTGTTTTTTATATATATTTTATTTTTTAAGTGAACGCAGTTTTCACTTTTCGATTTCTCCGCTACCCCTCCGTCTCTGCCTCGCTCGCCCATTAATTAATTAGTTTAATTAGTGGCCGTTGGCGCGTTTACAAACTTAGCCAAAAGAATTGCCATTTCGAAAAGTTTTTCCCTTACGTTGTGTGTTTGTGTGTGTGTGTTTTTTGGCCTAAATGGTTAACATTAGGTGGCCCAAAACTCAATCCCGAAACACACACACAAAAAAGGGTCCTCGATCAACTAACGGTTCATGTACCATTTAACAAAACACCAAGCGAACCCTTTGTGAACATTTTGCCTAATTTCCATCACACGCGCTCAAAGTTTCTATCTCTACTTCTTCCTTTATCGGCTCTGTCAATTGCTGTACATATTTTCTTCTTGGCCGTATTCTCGGCCATAAAACCAGCCAACGGACTTAAGACATTTCGTGGCACCTAATGGCACCGGGGCGGCGGTAAATGAAAGCAGAACTAAAGGAAAATTTATTTACTTTGCCACTAAATTTGCGCTGATTTCCCCAACTCTCATTTGTTCTTCCGTTCATTCGTTCATTGTTGTTGTTGTTGCCACTTTGTCATTGACCATGTGGCCCGATGCTTTGGTCTATTGCCTTATTTGATGTTGTCCTAGCACGAAATTATATATATGTATATATATATATACATATGTATAAAAGCAAACACAAGAAAGCGAAATGTTTGTCAACAAACTCAGTCAAGCCCAAAGAAAGAAGGAAAGAACAAACATCTTGAAGATGCCACATAATACGGTGTGTGTGTGTGTGTGTGTGTGTATGTGTGGCATATTTTTTGCTCAAGTGTGCCACGTCCGGCGTTGGGAACTATGAGTATTTTAAAATTTGTGGCACGTGCCCCAAATAGCAAACATCAGCAAATAATAAATTCATTGTAAGCCAACGCACGCCGCTTTTGCAGGACCTCAAACTAGAACTGGGGGGCAAGGAGTTGCGGGACCTTGCAACCAAATTAGCTGGTGTGTTCTGTTCCGTTTTCTTTTTTTGGTTGAGCTCAGTTTACGGCACGCTTAGGAGGCCATTATGGTATGTGAGTGGCATGCCACAAATCTAAACGGCAGCCGCAGCAGCAGACAACAGCAAGCAGCACAAGCCACATCTTGTAGCACTACAAAGTTTAGCTGTTTTTGTTGTTTCGGGTTACAATTACATTTTCTACGTTTTTTTTTTCATGTTTGCAACCATTGTTGTTGTTGCAACACCTGCTTCTTATATTTTTTGCTTATTCTTCGCATGTATTTAAAGCAGCAACACTTGAGAAAAGCCGCAGCTGCAACGGCACTTATGCGCGTTGCAAGTTGTTGTTCTTGTTTTCCCATTGTTCAAGGTGGCAGCATCATAATCTTTATGCTGCAACGCCTCAGACAAATGCTGCAACACTAAGTTTGCTTTATTGCAGTGGATTTATGTTTGTTTGTTTGTGGCAGCTTTGTGACTTCCATTTGAATGAGTGCAACACACTCCGGACAAGAAAAAAAATACATTTTTAGCTGTAGAAATAAATATATTTCCAATAAATGTTGTTGGTTTCTAAAAAAAAAAAAAAATATTATTCGAACTTTTATTATTAGACAACCTGAAAATTGTATTTTGGAGCATTTGATATTTTGTTTGTTTAGTTTTTGCTAACCAAACACTTTTTATTCTTAAACCAATTTTATAGTTTTAAGAAAAATATTTTATATGAATGGAATTTAGAGCTTGTCAATGTTCTTTGTCTTTTGTTATTCTGTTCAAGTTTGATTTTAAAAATATAAAAGTTATTTTCGTTTTATTCAAAGAATAGGAAAGTGTTATAAATAGCAAAGCTTTTCTCAAAGAACAAAACATTTTCTTACTGAAATTATAAATTTAAAAGGTGTTGTTTATTGTTTTTATTATACAGTATTTAGAATGCTTTTAAGCAAGCGATGTCAAAGTGCCATAAATGCTACAAAAATCAAATGATTTATATAAATAGAATTGGAATTCTTAAGAATTTGTCAGAAACTAGAAAGAAGCAGTCGGTCGAACTTTAAAATAGAATAAGTTGACTTCGCTTTGAACAAATGCTATTTTTACGCACGCTCAACTAAGAAAATTTACGACACTTTCTAAAAATTGATTAGGCTTATTTCTTTTTCATTTGCTTGTCGTAAAGTTGTGATAATACTTTCCCTAAAAGTTGTTAAAATTAGATGAAATAAAAATATTTCGACAATTTAATTAAATTTATTTGTTTAACACGAATTCCGCTAGCAAAAATGCATTCGTTTATTCCGAAACTAATCTTGAACGCAATTTCTAATTATCTTCCTTTGTAAAGCGGAAAATCTAGCTGTATTGCAATTTATGTTGTGACCTTAAGCACTTTCTTTCACTATTTTCTATGTAAATTCTCGCCAATTAACACAGTTTGCAGCTGCGCTGTCTTTGTGCGAGCATTAAAGCAAAATAGAAACATAAAAAACTTTATGCATATAGCTTTTGAGCGCATTTGCAATATGTCAAAGCATTTCATTTATATCAGATGCTTATTTACAGCTATTTATTTAGGTTTTTGCTTTATTTATTAACGTTTCCCCTACCTTAACTATCCCGACGTTACCTTAACTTACCCTACTCTTAACTCTACCTTGCACAAACGTTAAGTTACATTTTTCATAGCTTTTGCTCAACTTTTCATTCCGTCTCTACATTTGCTTTGCTTTTGCTTTGCTTTTAGTTCCTTTTCCGCTGGCTTAATTCATTTTTTATTTCAACGTAAATAAGCAGTAAATTACAAGCTGCAACTGCAACTGTTGCTGCTGGCAGTTGCTCTTGCTGTTGTTGTTTAGCTTGTCCTCTGCATATTTTGTGTGATTTTACTTCTGACGCTATGTTTGTATGCTATGCTTCGTGCTTCTGCTCTTTCCCCGTCTGTCCACTGTGTAGTAGTATATGTAGATGCCATTTGCCATATTTCTGCACTTAACACCATCCTCTCAGCTGTAATTTAAGTTAAAGTTTTAGCAACTTCAAACATCAGTTTGCTGCTGTTGCTAGTTTTACATGTAGAGCAGTGCACGAAATAGTCATAAACCCATTTGGGCTTTGTCACAACTTGCAAATCGGCTACTGACATCTGGACTACTTAACACCTGCTAGAGCTACTTGAGACCCCTTTCTACTAGTAAATAGTCGAAACGAAAGTTGAGAGCCGCTGAACTGAAATGTTGGCAGTCACTTTAATTGCTTTACGACTGCGACAACTGGTCATTAGTTGTGCGACTAAATTAAAGGGGTGAGGGTGGAAACTTGTTGAGTGGCATACAGTTGTCGTTGCTCTTGTTGTTGTTGTTGTTGGTCAGCCGTTGGCAACTTGGCACTTGATGATGAGGTTCTTCTGGTCCCTCGTGGTCGTTAAGGTGCTTAGCTTGAAAGGCGTTTCTTTCAAACTTTACTTTGCAGCACTAACAATCGCCATAACGGTAAATGTTACTGTCTTGCCATTAGCTGGCTTCATGGTGCAGCGTTCTTTTCCCTTCCTACTTACCCCGCGTTTGTGGATAAGGTGACGCCGTTTGTCGTTATATGTCTCGTGTTCACTTGACGTCAGGCCTAAGATATACATCAAACAAGTAAAAGTGTGATTACAAAAGTTTTAGTGCTTTTGTTTCGAGAAATACAAATTACTGACTTTAACTACTTTAAAAACTAATAATTTTGAGTGGTAAAATTAAGTTCTACTTTTTGATTAAATATAGCAATTTGCAGAGTCATAAATAAATAAGCGTTATAGGCTTCATACCAGACACGTAAATGGTATAATCTCTTTACTACGCAACACTTTTGTTATCCTAGCTGAGTAGAATGCAATGCAATTCCAAAACAAATACATTTGCAAAGTGTTTATAAGCTGAAATTCAAATAAAATAATCTCTTACAAAATTCACATTCTGTGCTCGGTGTACATTTGATTCCATGTAACTAACAGCATTTTAATGACTTTTAACAAAGGAAATAAATGTGGGAGATTATACACAAACAGAGTATACATAAAATAAAACTAAAAAGAAAAGGTAGTAAACACATTTTGATACCCTTACACAACTGCTGGCATACAATGGGGTATGCATATAACGACGGAAGTTTTGTTTTGACATATTTAACTGTAAAAGCAAATATGTGAATATACTAGGTATAAAAACAGTTGGATTGCAAAAATGCATGCGTGTTTATACAAATTTGTGCATGCTTGTGGCAGGCCCAAGTCCAAAACAGCACACACACCCAGGTGTACGTGTGCTGTTGCTGTTGCTCGTCGAAAGCCAATGTTTTTCACACATAAAGCCGAAAGCTTGTAATATGTAAAATAACTTTAATTACCAGCTTCCTGCAGACAGCAGCCAAAAAGGAGCACAACAACAACAAGTTACTAAAAAAAAACATATAAAAGTTACAATAGTAAAACAAATAATTGTTGTGCCATAAAACTTTTTTTAAGGGCTTACTTGATAAAGAGAAAGAATTTCATCATAGAAGAAAGTTGCTTAACTTTGTATAAAAAGTGCTTGGCAAACAGCTAGAAAGCGAGATAGCTCTCCCCTAGAGATACATAAATGAATCGAAAGGCAAAAAAGTGCAATTACTGTTGAAAGCGCCGCCCTTTTATCAGCATTGCTCTTGAAAAAAGCGTTTGGCGTAGAAGAAAAAATTGTTTTATAAATTGAAAATACATACATTGGTTAGCTCTTGTAAACATCAGATTGTTATTCGTTAAAACGAAAGAAAAAAAACAAATTTTACCTGGCAAAAAATAACACGAGTAGAAAAATTGAAAACGATTGTTATTCTTCAATTTATGTGTAAACCAAAGTTGGTTCACATTCAAATGTTAGACAAACAAGAATGAGTTCTTCAAACGCCATTCGAAAGTTAAGATAATAATAATAAGAGAAACACAAATTGAAAGCAAATAAAATATGAAGAGTTGAATTTAAAGATGATTTCAATCTGATTTAAAAAAATATGACTTATTAAGAAGCGAAAAAGTTATAAAATATCTCTGGTATAAAACATTGGTTGTTGGATTTTAAATTTCTCAATACTCGCTTTGAAAGCTGCTAAAGTTCTAGCTAGGAATTAGTTAAATTAAAAGTAATAGCTTTAAAACAAAACAAAAATGTAAAGTTGAAGTTATTATTGCTTTTAAAGAAGCTTAATTCAATAAAATGTCACTTTTTCATTCAATAAATAATTTTTTCGCGACAGAATGAATTTTCTTTTATCATAATACTTTTGACCAGCATAATATTCATAGTCTTAATGGGAGAATCAAGTCTACTGTTAAGGTTTGCCCTGTATCAATGTCGATGCCGTTATTAAAGCTGCCTCCTTTGTCCCTTGAGGTTGGTAAAAAAAAGGATGTGTGGGTTGGCATTGCGGGAATTAAAAGGCAAAAAAAAAAAACAAACTTTTATTTCAGTTTTGTAACTTGTGCAAACATTAAAACGAAAGTTTTTAAAAGCAACCTCAACACTTGCGTCATGTGTGCGAATGTGTTTGTGTGAGTGTGTGTGTGGCATGTAGTGTTATTGTTGTTGTTGTTCAAGTTGAAGCTAATGTTGTTGTTTTTGTGGCATGGCGCATCAAAGTGGCAGCTTTAAGGCGCTTACTGCTCAGTTTGCAGTTTTTATAGTCAAAAGGCAACACGCCAAGTTGCTTAAATAGCAACACAACAACACCAACAACAACAGTAGCCACCATTTGTTGCCACATGTTGTTACTGTTGCCGCATTAAATGTGCAACCCTCAGCTGCGGTTCAATGTTGTTGTTAGTGTTATTGTTGCTGCGGTTGTTGTTGTTGTTGCTGTGAAGCGAATTTCACTTTTATGTTGGCGCATCTACGCTACTTTTATACTGTTGCAACCGACAGTTGCCCCACTCACTCCCGCACACCCCTGCTGCACCACGATCCTCCATTAGTTCAGTGGGCACCACCAGCAGAGATTTCAGTTCATTTTATGTTGTCAGACTTCCGAGTGCGCCGAGCGAGTTTTTGTTAAATAAAAAAGCCAAATTCATTTTGCACATATAACTTTTATGCTCTCCCACACACACACACACACACACACACACAAATGTGCACTCTGCGTTTGTGTTAGTGTAATGTTTATGTTCCCTGCTGCTTCAACTTGACATCTTTGGGTTAATTTTGTAGCCGCATCTCTAAAGCGACAGGCACACAGTTGGATGTAACTTTTTTTGGGAGCTCCATTTACAGTTCACACTCTCGCACAAAGGCATTAAACATATTATTTATTGATGGAATATAAAAACCCTTTAAATTTTGTGTAATATAAACATTTCATTTCTTTCTCTCTCTCTCCATTTTACAGCTCTAACAAAATGATTACTTAGGGCACAGCCTCTAAAATATACAAACCACAAAGATTGAAAAGCCATAAAAAAGAGCGTGAAAGAGAAGAAAAGCAAACGAGAAAAACCGAGTTACAAATTGGCTTGCATAAAGTAAACAAAAATATTATTCAATTTTATAGCCGAAGGGGCGAAAACTGAAAAAAAAAAACCTACAAAACCAAAAACAAACGCAACCAAACTCAACCAAACTAAACCAAACCAAAAACAAAAGTAACGTAAACCACCGCAAACCAATTGCTTTAAAAACGTAACAAATCAATTGCAACAACAACTACAAAATGACGCAGCGCATTTCGGCCAAATCGAGAAATTATCTTGGACTCATTATTTATGGCTTTGTGTTGGTGCTAACAACAACGCCATCTATCGAAGCTGGACGCATTTTCGGTAAGTTTACAACTCAAGCTAATTTCCTTCCCTTCTGTCGTTGGCTAAAGTGAAAGTGAGATGGTAAGGTTTCCCCCGGTTACCCAATCTTCCATTAGCTGGTTTTTTGGTTAGCTTAATTAATGCGCACAGTTAGAAACTAATGGAATTTTTAATGCAATGTGAACACACTCCACAAATTGGCTAAATAAAGCGACAAAGCCCTGAAAATTCTGATGCTTCTTGTGTATATATCGTACGGAAATAATTGTTGAGAGCTTAAAATAATACAACAACTGTTCGATATCTTCTTAGCTCTTCACACACTCAACATCGGGACTTTATGCGTTGAGCATGCGTGTCTGTGAGGACATTTAATTATCTTTATATTGGTTTCAGGTCATATCGCTGCCGGGGGGCGGGTACATATTATGTTTGTATTACTTAATATTATAAAATTTTCCCATTTTCATGCTTTTCGATATACTGTATGTTAATGAGGTGCCCCCAAGTCCAAAGCACACACACACACAGCCATACCTATGACCACATACACATATAAGTATGTAAATGTGGTGCGCTGTTCATTAAAGTCAATGATTGTGTGTTTTAATAAAAAATAATTAAACATAATTACATTGCTTGGAAACACGTTTAGCTCGACTAACAAAAGAAAAAGGTAAAGGTTTTCGATTACTAGATTAGCATAAAGCGATTTGTTAGCGAGCAAGTAGGACAGCATATACATTGTGAATAGTTTCCCAATTAACCGCACCAAAATTTAATAAATGAAGCAAACGTTTTGTGCATGTGTGGTTATAATTTACATGTAATTATGGTTGAACAACTGTAGTCGAACAAGTACCGCTTTCTGACCTAAATACAAGTCAAACGTGTTGTGTAAATGCCGCTTGAAAAGGGTTAGGACTAAGGGTTGGCTACCATGTAGTGTTTTCCCGTTATCAAAACACCCTTGGCAAAGCTAATTGCAGTTTTGGTCTGCGTGGCTGCACTTGAAAAACGCGAGCGTTAGCTTTATCTATAGGCCAAAGCATTCGCTCTCTCTCTCTCTCTGGCAATGGTTAATGCCAACAGCAACAACAAGCCTAGAAACGCCAACTGTTGTCGACTTTTGTTGACACACATTTTGTTTTGGTTGGCCCCAAAAAGTATGCTTCGAAAATTTCGCACGCAAATGAGAGAATTTGCGCGCCATCAACAATAAAAGAGACAACACAGAAAACAGTAGGTAGCAAAAAAAAAAAAACACAAACGAACACACGAACATACAAACCGAACATCTGTGTTTGTGTGTGTGCGTGTATCGGCATTAGAGTCTGGCAGTTTGTGCAACGCTTTTTGTCGAGCAATTTAAATGACGCTGTCGTGTGGCAACCGCCGCAGCCACAGCAGCCGCAGCAACAACAATCGCAACAGCAATAAAATTGCAGCCAGGCGAGTATTTACACACACACACACACACATAGGTCGCAGCAGTGAAAGCGTAAAGTTTACGCGCTTGTTTGCTATAATTTCGATTGTTTTCACTGCAGTGCAGCCGTCACTGTGGCGCTATTTGGCCCTTCGCTCAGTGCCACGCCCATTGACAGGCACACAGTCAGCCTTAGGCAGCCACCCCCCACTTGCACACTTTCTTTCTCTTTGCCACCCGCTGTTGCACGCCATTTTGTTGCAATTTTTTTTCTTTTTTGTTTTATTGATGTGAGCGAGGGGCTTTCATTTTACTGTTGTTGTTGTTGCTCGTGCCCAAAACTTTGCCAGCTGCACTTACAAAAACCAGCGACAACAACATAAATTCGTCGCTTTAAATATGCCCCACAAGTAGCATACTTTTGCATTCGAGATTTCGTGCAGTTGTTGCGTTGTGTTTTCCTGGTTAAGTGGAAGAAAATTTATGAAAAACTTTCTTCTTGGCCAAAAATGTGTTGCTCAATTAAAGTTGCATAACAGTTGTTGCAACAACAACCGCAACAATGCAACAGCATCAACAAAAGCCGCAACTGCACTCAATATAACACTTAATGTGCCACGCCCTAATTCCCAGCAACTTAAGTGGGCGTCGCTTGTGTAAATAATTGCGCACATGCTAATCTGGCTGAGAAATTAATTGACGTTGGGGCGGGCAATTAAAGCACAAAAAGGATGTGAAGCATCCTACAAAGATGCGCCATGAGGCAAGACGTAACTGAAAAACTAAGTGAAACGAGTTTTTACTCTTTATAAGAGTTTGTTTGAAGGCTGTGCATAAAAATCAATGAATTAATTTGCATTTAGATTAATACATACTTAGTTTTTTATATGTTTAACAATATTCAATGGAAATGAAAGCAAACTTTAAAACATCTCTGTGGGTTGAATACTTAACTATTAAGTTGGGAAGACTCCTTCTTATGTGTTATTAGACATCTCTTTCAATGCGTTGCCATCTTAATGGCAAAGTGGTTTTATACTCTGTCTGCTAACAAAAGAAAATAACAACAAAGTGCTAACCAACACCTTAGTTATTGCCACAAAAGTTTACTTAGCGATTTCAGCCAGTGAGTAAACAAAGCAATGCGTGTGCAAAAACAAAAGGCGGCAAACATCCCTAACCCCACTTTCTTTGCTCCACGTCAATTTTCATGCATGTCTATGGCAACACTTTTGTTATCTTTAGGTTCGGAAAGTAACAAACATTAAGCGCCAAATTCGTAAATCGAACATATAATGCGCCTTGACAACTATTAGCAGACACTCACACTCACACAAACAGCTAAGGATTTGTTTTTTTTTAAATTATTCATGCGTTGTCTGAGTATAAACAATTTGTGTGGCCTGATTTTTGGCATCAGACATACTTTATATTCAGCTCATTATGTAAAAGCCAAACAATTGGCGACATCAACACAAAAACACAACAAACAGCAACAACAAAAGTTGAGCAAAAATGCGTTGGTGCTTGTGCTTTTTTTCTGCTTCTTCTTTTAGCTGGGATTACATTTCAGCGAGGCGTTGTCCTTGACAGCAGAAACGCTGACTGGCGTAATTTCTTTATTAGATTCATTGCGCCCCTCGAGCAAATTTTTCAGTAGCGATAAGAGCAGCTGCAAAAGATGCTTAAAACAATTACACAAATTGCCTTTGAGTTTTATTTTTAGCATTTCAGTTGTGTACGAAAATTTCGCTTGAAGTTTAGTTTAGTTATTCAAAGAACTACTTTTGACATTTTGAAATGAAAAGTGCTAAAGATTTTAATCAAAACTTCTTCGAAAGAAGCAAAACGAATTGCACCTTAGTAATTCAGTAAGAGTATTCATTGTTCGATTCACTTTAACAATTGCTGTTGTCTTGCTCTGCATCAATACGTATTAGATGACAAAATGACAGAAATTCTTGTATAGTCTAGACAAAAGGTAAAATATTTTTAATTTTTAGCAGGCAAATTGATATGCCTAACAAAACAGAAAGGAAACAGTCTGACAATGTGTTTGTCTAATATTGCTTTAAGCAGTATTTATTGTTGCCAATATCTTCATTGTCATAACGAATATAAAACACATTGTGTGGAAACATGTCTTAAAGTCAATGTGAAAACGTGTTTCTAGTCATAATCTATACATAAATAACGTTTTGCGAATTATTTTGTATTCAAATTCAAATGCCAGGACAGTGCCAAAAGTGAAGGAACAAGTTTTAATTTGCTCGATTTTCTAGTTAAAAAGTTTCTGTTTCTGTTTTTCTGCTTTGCTGTTTCAAGCAATAATTGAAATTTATTCGCATATTTGAGGCGAAACTGCATTTTTGTTTATTCTATTCGATAAAGTATTCAAATAGAATTTTACGCTGTGAAAACTTCCAATTAGTCTTTAGGGTAAATGAAATTGTTGCAGTTTTTTGGCCATTTTTGGCTTGTAAATCTTTATCAATGCATTCATTCATTCTATTGTAATAAATTGTAGTTGTTGTTGTTGTTATTTGGATTTTATTGAAGCAAATAAATCGTTTTTGCATGTGGGTATTAGGCGTCCTAATTGAATTTAATATTTGTTTATGCAGAGAAAGAACAGTTTAGTTAAATAAACATCAATTGATTAGAAAATTATGACAATAAATATTTATAATTTCAAATGCGTTTACCACAGGGGACAAATTATGTGAAAAAACATCATCCAAAAACAACAAAGCAAATTGCTGTTTGATTTAATTTTTAAAATAATAAATACTTTTTGCGTGTCAAACACAATTGGAATTTGTGAGAATATTCCAATTATAGTTGAATAATGATTATGCGGAAATCATTTAATAAAAACATAGCTTACATTTTAGAAATATTTAAAAAAAATTCATTTAATCACAGTGTCAATGAAGTAAATACTTTGCGTTGCAGTAAGGAAAAAAGGGAATTTAAATGATGTAAGTTCCTGATATAACAAGCATATAAATTAGAATATTGTATGAAATGTATAATCATCAATCCTACATTTGAACTTGTTTTATGTTCCCGTAAATATAAATTTTTGTAACTAACTCAGCTTTAAGCTGCGCCCACTAAGCACCAGCATCGGCTAAAGACCAAAACAGACCACAAAATAGGTCTCACCTGCTTCATTATCCTTGATACTTTTGCTGCTGATGCTGCTACTGCGACTGGCCTAGGAGCCCCTATTATAATTCCAGCTAAGCCACTACGATTATTGTCTACAAAATTCATGTTTTTCATTATTAGGCAGCGTAGCCAGCATGAACAACGGCTCAGAATATCCGGCTCAACTTGCCCAGCGCATCCTTCAGTTAGGTCTCTGGACTGCTGTGTCTGCTGCTGCTGCTGTGGCTCGCCTGTTCATTTGCTGTCATAATTTAATTTTTGCCACCGGCCGTGGCGACTCACACACACACAGAAAAACAGAGACAGCCGAAACAGACAGAAAGCACATCCTGTCGTACTTGTGCTGTCTGCCGTTGGCCCAAGGCCTCTTTCATTTTTGTTGTCCATCCGCTTGGCTTGCAAAGCGCGATGCAAAAAAAGCCAACATGATGTCAAATATACATGGGCTGGCCACAAGAATCCCAATGTGATTGCCACACACACACACACACACACACAGCGTCTCATTAATCCGTGCATTTGAATGGCCGCCATGCCACAACGTTATGAGGCTTTGTTGTGTGTTTTGCGTACTTCTTGCATATCCTGCTATTCCAGCTCCTTCTTTTGCTCCGATCACACAGAGAGGAGAGTGCACATAAATCAGCTGCCTTGAGGCACTTCATCAACATCATCTAAAAGCGTCAACTGGGACAGCGCATTTAGTTTGTCTCCATTTCCCTCTCTCTCTCTCTCTCTCTCTCTCTCTCTCTTTATATATCTATCTATTTATTATCTACTCTTCCTTTTAGTCTCGCGCATGAATGTCACAATTTTGGTCGCTCAATTTACTACGCAAATTATAAACAGCAAATGGCAAAAAATATATAAAAAAAACTGTTATAAAAACTGGCAACCAGCAGCTTCCAACTTGGCCAGAAAATTGAAATGCCTCAGGCTGATTTCGCCTGAAAGTCAATAATAAAAATTGTAGCCTGGGCCAAGGCGCTTTAAGCCGCCCCCAACCAAAAGTATAAACTACCCCAAACAACTCGCGCTCAACTAAATGTAATAAAATTCGCATAAAAACATTTCACAGGCTTTAGACGCGAGCCGCACACTGCTTACAAACTTGTGCTATCCGCCTGGAGCCAAAAAAAAAAAAAAAAAAAAAAACAGAGACCGCTTACAGAAGCCGAAGAGATCCTGTGACAGTAGGAGAAATTAAAGCAAGCTGCTTAAAAAGTTGTGCAACATCCGGACGAGAGGCCGCCGAGTTGAGCACAAATAGCTAGCAGCAAAGTTGCTAGCCAGCACAGTGGGACAATTTTGGTTGAATATGTCTATTAAAATTTGTTTAAAACAGTTTGAGGCTTATAGCTATTTTTCAAGTAGCTATAAAAACATGTTTTTGACTTAATTAAGTCTAAAGATTGCCTTTTTGTCACCAAACAAAAGATTTAACCAAATCTTGTATATTTTCGCCTGTATTGCAATTTCATTGACATATCCATTGAATCCTGAATATGTAAGCAAAAAAATTTTCGTTTTCAACTCTTGACACACATTTTTGAGGCAGCTTCATATCCAGTTTGTTTTCTTTTGTTGTTTTTTGCCATTTTTCATTTACAATTCTGAGACACTGTCAATGCCAACGCCTGAGAACCAGTGTTTGCACGCCGACTGCAGTTGGCAGCACGCCCAAAGTTTGCTGCTTCGTGACGTTGCGCCTATCACAACCAATTTACTAACGAAGCACATAAATCCAATTTCTGGCTAGCACCAGCTTACGACTAGCTATAACAACAACTTGAACTTACAACAGAACAAAATGAAAAAAAGAAAAATATATGTATAAATAAGGATATAATTTTCGTGCTGTTTTTTGTTGTTGTTGCCAGCGACAATTTCCGTTTCCGCTAGACTTGGCCCTTGTCCGGCGTCTCTAAATTACTTGCCCCGTTGTCT
The DNA here is from genome assembly GCA_030179655.1 of Scaptomyza flava. NCBI lineage: Eukaryota > Metazoa > Arthropoda > Insecta > Diptera > Drosophilidae > Scaptomyza > Scaptomyza flava. Next base: position 12,477,061 of record JARNME010000012.1, read on the forward strand.
AAGGCTTGCGATTAGTTTATTGGGCTTATCAACAGGCCTGGTCTGGCCTGACCGTGGACCGGATAAGTTTATTTGGCGCTTCGAGCATTTACTCAACGTCCTTTCAACGCATCCTTAACCCAACCTCTTACCCTTTCAGTATTCAGCACTTAAACAAATTTTTTTGGCACTTGAGGTGCTGAAAAGGAAGCATCAACAAAACGACTCAAATCAATTGGTGTACAAATGCCTAAGTGCCACATCCACACAAAGGGAGACAGAGGGACTTGCTTGGCCAGCATCAAACTCAAAAGCCAGCAACACATTGGGCTACCTCAGAGTTGGTCAAGGCTCAGCAGAAGCAGCATCAGCATCAGCTGCAACCAGCAAATAACAAACCGAACCGGACCAATGCATTTGACACGTTTCACTTTATACTAAGCATTGAACTGCCAACCTGCCTACCTGCCTGCCTTTTGTCTTGTCCTCTGCCTAAAGATGTGACTGTGACCGGGTTTCCATTGCAGACATGAGCTCTAGTTGGACAACGTGTTTGTGTTGAGGAATCAATTTTTGGTGTAGAGTACAATAAAGTAAATTAAACGACAAACATGATCCAAAAAAGCAAATTGCGTACATTTTAAATCGAATCAGTTTTCAGACATGAAACAAGTGAGTTTTAAAACAAACTTTAAATTCTCATTGAGTTCTCTTGAACAAATCAAAGTCATACTCAACTCTAAGCCTTGCTTAACCCACAGGGCTCTGCAACAAAGACGACCTTAAAGGGCTTTTTTGTTAGACATTTATATGAAGATGGTCAGTAAAGAAAGTTTCATTTCTGTTCGAGACATGCAAATTTAAGTGAGTTTTAATGCAAGCTGAAAATAAATCAAAAAACAAAGCGAAAGTAAGACACAGAGAGAACTAATGGTCGGGGGAAGGAGTTAGGAAGAGCAAGCAACACATGTGTCCTGTTTGTTTGTGTATGCACATCCTTTCAAATACGCATTTATTTATGCTGCGAAGTATGAGCAAAAGTTTTAAATTAAATTTTATGTTATGTACGGCTAAAGTCCAAGCAATGTAAATAGAAATGCAGGCAAAACTTTGACCCAAGTACCATAAGCACAGGCAAGAGGCAAAGCAGAGAGCGCACAGACACATACACATAACCATACACTTACACAGACATAAAATGCACAAGATGCCTGCTGGCTCTTCCTTTCTCAAGCTCGCTCGGTCTCTCTCTTTCATTCTGATTGTCTTTGCTTGTATCTTGTCCTTTGTGTGCTGTCACTCTCAGTTAGCTATGGCAAACAGTGGTTAGGGGCTGTCCGCTTCTGCTGCAGCTTTCTGACAATAGCGCACACACACACCGCAAACATGCCGCCAATTAAGCCACTGTCGAAGTCCTTGAAGCAGCCTGGCAGGCTATGTTTCTCACTTTTTTTAAAGCATACTTTTGTGCGCTCATGAAATTCGATTACCCATCGTGTGTCTGTCTCTCTTTCTCTGCCTGCCCGTTATGCGTGTGTGAATATAATACGATTTTTATAATTTAATCAAGCTGAAAGCTGCTCTCTCTTTCTATCTCACACTTTCTGCGCCCACCCCTCAGCTCCTGAACTGTGTCCATTTTGCAGTCGTTGTGCGCGGAAATAAAAATAAGTGCGACTATAAAACAAATGTTGGGCAAAGGCGCGCATCCGAAGTTGAGCTTAACGCTGTTTTTACGAGCAGCGCATTTTTCATACACTTTTCAGGCCATAAAACAAACCTTGAAGGGTTGACGAACCCTTGCCCTTGCCCCCATCCCCCCACCCATACACACACACACACGCACACACACATCAAATGTGGAGGCTTTTAATGCTGATGTCATGTGACTTAATGTAAGCTACTGATTGACTTGCTTTTAGCAGTCTTAAAGACCAGTTTGAAGCATTAGCTTTAATAATGAATACAAAAAGAACGGAATGATGTGGTTTTTGGGTATGATGAAAGTGCGAATATCCTGGTTCCATATTCTCTAGGGCATCTACGAAGCCTGCTTTTGTGTTTTCGATATCCTTGTTCAATTGAGCATACTGACGACACATGTAAAACTCATCGGATAACATACATACAAGGCTCACACCTGCTAGCTGTCATTTATCAATTCATAGGCAGCTACAATTACCAGCTATATCACAAACACATATATGTCAAGAGGTCAATGTGTACGTGCGCTAATTACTAGAACACACACACACACATTCTTACACAGACCTATACATACGCGTGATCAATCAAATTGCTGTGGCAGAGAGTTCGCTGAGTCGAGCTTAGCAACGTTCTGCTGGCAAAATGGGTCAGAGCAACTTGCCACAGTTGTGATTTATGCATGTGTCGTGGCTGTAATGAATTATTTGATTAATTTAATCAGCTGCACAAAAGCCGCACAAAATGCAAAACTAACTATTGAAATGGTAGAAATGAGCGATATTTTCACTATATCTCTATAGAGGAGAAAATATGCGCTTCAAATTTGTCAGTCGGCTGGCTTAGGGTCTAGAAAATAAAGCAACCCATGAATATTTTAAAAGTGCTTAACAATTGTTAACAAAACGAAAACAGACAGACCCAACAATGACAAACAGCAGCCAACAGCAACTGCGTAAATAAATGCAATACGATTTGAATAAACAGGCTTACACATACTTAAATACACACACACATGCACACACGTCCACGTGTGTTTGTGTGCTTGTCAACCACTTGTTATGAATGCTACTCGTTTGCTTACTGTCTGATTGTCAGTCTGTCTGTCTGTGTGTGCGTGTGTGTGTGCATATATCTGGGAAAACAATTTATATCCGATTTTAATATTGAATCCCTCGAGCGTAAATTGAATTCTCTTGGCAATAGCAAATCTTTTGGGTGCTGCTTTTGCTTTTGCTCTTGCTGTTGCTGCTGATGATGATGGTCTGTTTCCCTGGCAACTAAAACAGCATGTGGCATCTGGCACAGCGACAGCTCTACATATGCAACGCCTTCAATAAAACACCAATTAGTATGCTCTGAGCACAAATTTAAGCTGATTCAACATTGAGCATAAGCAATGAGTCTTATTTGAATGACAACTAAACTTAAATCAATCTTTAATATATGCCTTAGGATTTACAGCTTTTTGCTTACTTAGTAAACTGTTCTTAAACAGAAATCCAATTGCAATATGAAAAAAACTTAAATTTTATTTCTTAAGTTCTTAAAAGCATCAAACGAAATCAATTCTCATAATATGCTTTGAGAATTAATAAATGTCTAAAGCTCCGCAAAGTCCTTGTATTAAATGTTATCATTGAGGTAGATGACTTGCTGAACTCTACTTAAAGTCTATTATGATCTGGATAATATGTTTTTGTTTTTTCAAGAAATCTGATTCTTTGATTGCATCTTGCTTGAAGGTTCTTTTAGCAACTTGATTACCAATCAGTGTTGAAACGTTGCCTAGCTTCGTCACATTTTCTGTCATATTGAACTAATTAGACACACACTTATGCATGAGTAATGGACACCATAAAAAAACGTCACACACACGCGTACTCGATTATGTATGTGTGCAAGCGTAAGTTGTTTTTTTTTTTTTCTTGATAAAAGGCAACGTTTTGTGTGGTAATTGGAGAAACTGCTGCAAAATGTAATCAGGACTTTTGATGATATCGTTTTTTTTTTTGTTGCCCCAGCAAGTCATGCGTTGCGTAAAAGCCAAAGCCAAAGCAAAAGCCAAAAACAACAACAGCTACAAAATGTGACGTAAGGCGCTCGTTCGCGCACATACAAAAATACATAAATCAAATTGTTGGAAATTGGTTACCAAGCAGAGATAAACTCGCATTATTATGCCTGTCATTTGGATGTGGGCTGTATGGTGGCTGTGGCATGTGGCATGTGAAATGGGAATGCGATTAGGAGTGGGAGTGTTTGGGTGTTCTGTTAGGCAAATCATTTCTCATGCATTGACTGAATCACACACACACACACGCACACACGCACTCATAGAGAGCGAGAGACAGGAAACCTGCTACTTATCAGCCATCAATCAATAGATATGACCCAGCTTTTGCTTAATATTAATAGCTCTTCGCTAACGTCGCAGATCATTTGAAGCCAAAGATTGATATCCCTGCTTCTGCTGCCGCTTCTCTAAAGTTGCACGACAATTTATTGAGCGCAACGAGCGCAAAGTATTCCACACAATCCCATTGTCCTGCTGGATTGAAAAAAAAAAACTTTATCGCTTCATTCGTTGTGTCCGTTTGTAAAGTGTTTTAATCCTAGCTAGAGCTGGAGCTGTCTTTTCTCATTTTGCTTATGCATGCAATTCAATCTAAATGCAAAGCAAATCCACGATTTGCGGATTGCCGGCACTTGAGTTAAGCTCAATTAATAGAATGTGCCCACAAGCTTGAACGCGTGGTGGGTAGAGGAGGAGGAAGGCGCGAGTGTATTAACTGAAGGGTTGTCACATACACATTTGGACATCAGTTAGTCGAGTGTGATAGCGGCCAACCTGATGCTTATTGGCCAATTAATTTTGATGTATTCAAGACAGTATGTGTGTGTGTGTGTGTGGCAACCACACACAGGATGCGGATGTGGTTTTGGCACATCTGCTGTCACTGACTTTGCCAAGCCTTGTCATTTATGCATTAACCCTTGTCTCCCCAATGCCGACTTGATCCAAAAGACCCGGTTGCCTTTTCTGCCATGCCAAAAGAATGTGGCAGCCAATAAATGCAAAAACTGCTTCAAATTTCCATAATTTGATGCGACCCAAAGAGTGCTTCAGTATCTTGAATAAGTCTTGAAACTTTCTTCGAAACAACAGCAACAACAACAACTACAAAAATAAACGGCGACCGCAGTAAATTATGCAAATACAAAAGGCAAACCAATTTAGCGTACAATTTGCACGATGGCCGCAGCATTTGCTAGTTGTGCCCCCCTCATCATCACCCACTACATACCTCACCCCCTCTGCACTTCCTGATTCACAGTTGGCGTCCAAGCTGACCAGGTCAAGGCACATACATATATACATACTTAAAATGTGGTCCCAAAAACAGCTGGTGACCCGCAGTAAATGTAGACCGCATGATTTGTATCACAAATGGCCCACAAAATGGCACACACACACATACAAAACAGTCGCCGAGTAGCCAATTCAAACATTTATTGCTAATTGCTGAAAGGACATTTGCATAAAGTTAGCCAAACCCGAAAATTCTCGTACAGCCAAGCAAATAAACGACGACAAAATGACCAACAAGCAACAAACAAATACATGAGCAAATAAACGTCTTGGCTTATGCAAAGTTCATTCTGCTGGTTCATGCACTGCGGTCAAGTAATGCACAACAACAACAAAAAAAGAAAGGATTCATATTACAACTTAGCAAAAATATTCATTAAAATCTTTGCCCAAAATAAAATTGACTCGAACGTTTTGAATCTGAATGAAATTGTAGCTAAATTGTGGAATATTGCATTCAATGTTGCGATATTAAATTGAAAATGATTGATTGCAAAAAATCACATGACCGTTATTTGATATGCATCGAAAAGTTATCTAAACCATTTTTAATTGCTGAAAATGTTTGTCAAACATATATTTTATTTGTTGTCTGTGCACAAAATTCTCTGCGTTGATAAATGTGTGTAGCTTGTTATTGTTTTTTTGACGGTGCAGTTGCCCAGACGGACGTGGCTATGTCAATTTGCATGTCTGTAGGGCCAGCCAGCAAACAATGCAACGGCAAACGTCCGAACAGAACAGAACAGAACGAAAAGGCCAAAATCATAAAGATAAATCAATTTGTGTTACCTGGCAATCAGAGCGAACTCTTTCAATTAACAATTTATTATTGATTTTAGGATGCAGCACATTTCCCGACAGTAATTTTGACATAATTGAGTATTCGCAAATATAGCGGAAATAATTGGGGATAAAACGATTAAAACGATTTCTGTCGGCTTGACAAATTCTTTGATGTGCCAAGCTGTGGCGCACCAGTCTAACTAATTATTGTTGCAACCTTTGCAACATCTGTGTGTGTGTGTGTGTTTGTGTGTGCCACACACTTGTGCATTGCATTAGCTTCAAGTGCACGTCGTCAAACGTGGCGTATGCGTAATGCGCCATTGAGACGAAATGCGCGCAAAAGTCGACTGCCGCAATTTTGTATGCAATTGACGCTTGACCCATTTCAACAAATTGCTGAAGTAACAGTCGGTGTTTGCGTAGAAGAGTACGAACGGAGGATGCACGGAGCGACAGCGAAAGGGCGACAAGCTTTGCGCGAGGCATGGCATTAGAGAGTTTCGCAGTTAAGTATGCTGCGTGCCATTTCATGCGTTCATTCAGTCTGTGCCACAGCATAAATTGACCAAATTAATGTGAATACGTTGCACGCGGGTGCACACGAACCAGAAACAGGAACCGGAGCTGGAGCAGTGGTTGGAGCAGGAGCACACGCTCCGATAATATCAAAGATATGTCTGCAAATGTGCGAATATTTCAATAAAGTTTCTTTCTCTTATAGCATCAGTGTCTGTCTGATAGGCTTCTTGTACTATATAAATGGATTTTTTTGCGACTTTGTTTTTTGCTCAAGCTTAACGACGACAAGTAAAGACAAGAGAGTTCGACTAGTAGACGTCCTGTAATCAAAACAAAAGTATATAAAGGGAAAATACCTTCAAAATTTAAAGATATTTTAATGATTGATTGATTCCATTGCTAACGGGGGAAATGAAAACCTTATCTTAAAATGTCAAGATAATAATTTGATGTGGGTAAGGTATACGATAGCTGCTGCATATCAAAACTGTTACATAACCTTTCTACAGCTTTCATTCATATCCACGTTTTTGCGCATTTATAATTCGTATAGGGTATAGCAGCCACAAGGCAACAACGACAGCGATTTACTAAAGTGCCCTCATCAAAGCAACAACAGGCACAGTTGTAGTACTAACAGTAGGCAGCAAAAACCGAGAAACCAAGGCTGGGGCTAAGGCAAAGTCATTGCTTTGATTACTCGCTTGTTGTTGATTCTTTGCATCCGCTCTCTCTTCTTTTTCCGTTTTGTTTTTTTTTTCATTTGGTTTTTTTGCTTCTTTAGTCCTTTGTGCTTTGTGTCCTGTTGAAGTCTTTGTGCGTTTTTAATTTGCATTGTCTGAAGTGGCGAGTGGGCAGACATTGACTGAGTGGGGGACGGTCACTCTTCGCAGCGGCAGCTGTCAACATTTAAATACAATTTAATGCTGCCGCGCGACCAAAAGTCTACAAGCAACTGTTCCTTACAACAGCTTATGCAACGAGCGACGCCAAGCTGTGGCGTGGGCGTGGGCGTGGCACGTGTATATTTATTGATAAAACTTTTCGAGAACAACATTTACCTGCTGCTCACAAAGGCGGAAAAGAAAATGGTAAAATGAAAACATTTGTAAAAGTGCCAATTGCAAAATTGCTTGTGATAGAAAGAAATTCGTGTTGCCAAAATCATTTATAGTCATGGCAAAAGTCAGTCAGGAAATGGCTCTGTACACACTAAGAGATTCTTCGTTTTGTTGTTGCTGTTGTTGTTCTTGTTGTTGTTCCCACCGACAGCATCTCTTGCCCTGTAGCATCGTGTATATAAAGCAACGGAAATTGTATTTCCCTGGCGCCAGTGAAATAAAAACTCAACTCAAGTCAACTTTTGCTGGGCGTCAGGCAACAAAATTAAAATCTGTTTATAAAGTCATTGTACAATGTTGGCTTGCTGCAATGTTGTTGCGGTCCAAAGAAGGAATCTGTTGCCACTTTAACTGGATTTTCAGTAAACTTATATATACCCAGGGCACATAGCTTTCTTTTTATATTTGGGGTATCTTTTTTTATAGTCAATGGAAAAAGTAAAGATCAAGTTTTTAAAAAACATTTAATTGTATATAAGTGAAATAATTCAGAAACTTTAAAAGTCAAAGTCAGCCAAGCATTATCTAATCCAAAATAAAACAATTAAGGAAGTTTCCAAAAATATCCTACATTAAGTTCCAGTTTAGTTTACAGAGCGACTACACTTCCATCACTTTTAGCTCAATGGTTGTAGCGTGGTTTTTTTTAGAGCGCTTGCCCGCTGCATTTTCCATTTAAATGGAGAATCTGGAGTGCGAATGGCATTTAGCAAACAAAACTTGGCTAAAATGCAAGCACCAAGCGGCAAGTGGGTGAAAATGAGCCAAGCGACGAAGACGACGTCGACGTCGACTATTTCAATGTGTTAAACTCAGCAAAGGAGAGATAGAAAGAGATGGAGAAAGAGTGAGCTCTGGAATTATATAAAATTGTGTTGCCAAGGACGAAGGGCGAAGGATGAACGCTTGTGTCTACAGTTATTGCAATTAGATGAAGGCAGTTTTCATTGTTATGGTCTTAATGAAAATGGCACTGCAGTCATTTTTGGCTTTGCATTTTTGAGGCTGGGAATTTGATATTAATTAATGTTAAGCATACGACCCGTTGGTCAGCATGATACAATGGCCAAATAAAAACATATGAGACCCATGCGGCTGCAGCTGACGGATTAAAAATGTAATTGCAATTGCTAAGGGATATTTAAAAGCATGATTGGGTTCAATATAATTGCCACATTTGTTTGGCTCGGCAGTTGGCAGTGTCAAGGGCTAAAATGTAACTGTTCACATGTTCACATGGCGTATACGCAACCCAAACAGCTTGCACTTGTGGTCATTGGTTTTTGCTATTTGTTGTGAACAAGCCAAGCAAAATTGTTTGGCCCAGCTTGTAAATAACTTAACAGACACTCAAAGAAGCAAAACAAAAAAGAAACCACAAACAATGGCTAATAAAGCGCAAAAAGTGGCAGCCACAACGTCGTCGTCGTCGTCAAGTGGCTTTAAATGAATTGCAATTTAGCTTGTGCAACATTGGTGCTTGAATATCTGCTGCAGCTTAATGTCGTTACCAGCTGCGGGTGGGTTGGGCAACAAAACCAAACAGACTACAACATTTGTTTACTTCTTGCTGTGCCAACTTCACTCGAGCGGCTAGACGTGGCAGCCAATCAGTTGACTTGGCTCTTACTCATCCATTTTTCTCTTTCCTCTGGCAAAACAGTGGGAAAACAAAACGCAAATGCAGAGTTGCAACATTTTTCACTTTTCGCTAGTTCCTCCATTTTTTTTTTTTTCCTTTTGTCATTTCATTTTGATAAATTGCTCGCCAAGTTTTCAGGCTGCCCTGCTTCCTATTTTTCTGTATTCTTTTTGTTGAGTGGGCGTGTCACTCAATGGCGAGAAATGTAATGATGCTGCTGCCTTGCTGCTTAACCCACATTGGCTGCAATTTCTGTTGTGTTTAGTGACCTCAATGCAGATCCCAATTATTTGACTTTGGCTCTAGGCCCAAGAAAAAAACCAAAAAACACTAAAAACCCAGAACAAACGAAAATGCTATGCCGCATTTGAGTTAATGAGTAATTTAATAGCTGTTTATGCAAAATGAACATTAGTTTTGCTTAATTAAGCGCCGTTCAGTGGCATGACAATAATTTCCTAACGATTTTTGGCACATTTTCGACCTAAATTTCGGTTTTTTTTTCTGTTTTTTGTTTTCTGTTTTCTGTTTCCCATGGCCCTGTCACTCTCTGTTAGCTGGTTGGCTATTAGGGGAAAATGGGGCCGGCAAACACCTTTCGAATGCAATTGGAATTGCATCAAATGCGCATAAATTATGCAGATGAAGCAATTAGCACTATGTGTACAATTTTTGGTTCACTCCTCTCTCACCCCACCGACCCTCCTTCATTCTCTTTCTCTTTGTATTCCTATCTTCTCCTCATTTAACATTGTCACCTGGGCAGCTAACGCTGCGAAAACATTCCAAAATTTACATACAATTTCTATGGTCATTTGCTAAATTTACAAATTAATTGCTATACACACACACACACACACACACACAGAAAGTTACAATCGGAATAATTTAAATGGAATTTTGCAGTGCCTAATGAGCCAATAAGCAGAACAACCGCATTTCGATAGTTAATCGATAGATAATCCACCAAATGCTGCGCGAGGCGGTTCTCCGAATGCTAAATTCAGATTATACAATTACACACACACACACACAGACACACACACACCGTTACAAATATATTGCCACCATATTTTTAGCGATTTGCAATTCAAATGCACTCATTATAATTCAATTTTGGAATTTTGTAGGCTTTGGCAAATGATGTGGGTCTATTTCATGATTAAAACAGAGGCACCAGATGCTGCTATAGAAGAATACAATCACGCAAGGCTTAGAGTTATTTCCATGTGGGGGTCTGAAGCTCATCTTTAATTCAATTAATTCTTAATATGATACAATTGAGCCGCTGTCTTTCGCCACGGTTGACATCTTTTCTGCGAATATCTAAATACTTTTCTCCATCAATAACATAAAAGCAAAATTTTGAGCCGCATGCTGTTCAGCGGACGCCTTGAAAATTGTAATTTCCTGAACAACCATAATAAATCCAACATTTCCATTAAGTGATTTTCTGAATGTGTTCAAGAATAATATAAAAATACACCTACACACACACAGATACACACACAAATACTTGTATATTAATTTATACTTATGTACTTAGAGTCGCTTGAGGTGATGACAATGCGGCTCGTTTGTGGCTGCTTATTTTGCCTCTTCTCAAAAAACGGAAAGATAAAGAAAAAATATGACAAAAAAGTGTATAACAAATAAATGAAAATGAAATGTTCCATTTGCATGGCATGCAAATGTCGTTAGTTGGGCGAGAATAATACAATTTCAATGGCATTCATAAAAACAATTTTCGTAATTAAAGCAAAAATTATTCAGCGAGCTGCATAAAAATTTACATAACAACAACAACAAAAAACACACTGTAGCTTAATAACAACAGGCAAAAAATTTATTATTTTGTTTTTGTTGAATTTTTTTAACAGTTTGTTTTTTTCTCGATTTGCTGCAGCCGAAAAATTATGTTAGCTGCTTTTGTGATTTATGAAGCCGTCGACTGGTCGAAAACTTTTTGCCACCTGCCACGTGGCACTTGAACTTTATTTCTGTGTGTGTATGTGTATGTGAGTGTGTGTTGCAATGGCGTAAAAGTTTGCAGACGTCTATCGAATGGGTTAAGGAAATGGCGGCGGTGTTTTGCTCACTAACTGCAGCACTATTGGTTCGTTTATGGCCGCTTTAGCCGTAATTTTTATTATTTGGTGGGGGCCAACTCGAAAAATCAACAATTAAAAGTGCAGACGATGCCCGCGGGGCATGCTGCGAAACAAATTGAGGTCAGCCAAAGGGCTGCATACAACAACAACAACAACAAAAAGAGAAACCCAAACAGCAGTTAAAAGAAAATTGGCTGCTGTTGCTACAGGCAGACCGCAAATGAAGTCGACGAAGAAGAAGAAGACGGAGAATCAGAAGTAGAAGCAAGGAGTAAAAATGGAAAACCGGATGTGAATCTGGCACTTGGCCGTGGCTCTTGGCCAGACGCTTGTTGTTTCGCATTGGGCCCATAAAAGCAACACACAAAATTGTGCTAATTAACCCTAAAAGCAATGACTATGTGTTTTAGTGTGTCCCTGTGTGTTTGTGTGTGTATTTAACTTTAGACTGCTGTTGCCTTTGTGTGTGTGTGTGCGCGTTTAAAAATTATTATGCACATTATGGCTGTTCATTGTTTTCATAACCCAATTATTATAGCAACAACAGGCAACAGACAGTTGAACATGGCCATGCCTTCTTTTTGATTCGGGGCGTTGTTTGCTTAGATACATGGCAACCCCCCCCCCCCCCACACACACACACTCAACTAATAGATTTATTATGCGATTGTCAAGTGGCAATATCACGCATACGACGCTTTGGCCCGCACTAAACGGATGAGTAATAAACCATTAAAGGCAAACAATATAAATTGTTGTTGTTATTTGATATTATTATTGTAAATGTTGTTGATGTTTTTTATTATCATTTTATTAATATATTATTCTTTATGCTGGTTGCCATGCACCACAAAAATTAAACACAAACATTTGTATGTGTGTGTGTGTGTGTGTTTGTTCGAAACACAACATGCGTGTAAAAATAACAAAACATATTGCCAAAAACCGGAAGCGACAAACCAAAAGCTTTCTGCTCCTTCCTTTTCGGCTTGCCTCAGGCCACATTTGCCATGTGCCATGTGAGGCACAAAAACAAAAGCAAATTGGCATGCAAACAAAAAGCAGACGAAACAAAAAAAAAAGAAAAGGCAATACATGAGTCTCAAAATGCCTTTCAATAACTAACCACAATGCGGCGTTCGGATTGATGGGCCAACAGCAAACACGAAAGAGGCCAAACTTTTGCCTAACTAGTTGGCAAGACAACAAAACGTTTGAACTATTTATTTGGATGGTGTATTTTTGCTGCGTCTTAAAATCGTGGCCAATAAATTGTCTTCAATAGTTTTCTTTCTAGAATCAATCCAATCAAAGTAAAAACTTTAAGTGAAAATAATAACCCTTTGATGATGATGATATTGTTATCGAAAAGGTATTAAGCAGCGATAAAATAGCGCGGGAAAGTGCAGATGAAAATGGGGCTAAAAGGCGAATCGACCTGCTGTTGCCACAACAAATGTCAGCGAACAAATTTAAATAGAAGCGACACAAGAACGCTAATGTAAAACGCGTTGCCACGCACAACAACAAATGGCAGGAGAAACAGAAAGGTGTATAGATATGAGCATCTAAAATTCGAGCGGATGTGCGTGCCTCGTTAAAAGACTGGCTGCATGGCCTAATGCCACAAAGTCATTTGGCGGCTTTGCGGCGCTGCGACTTTGAACAAACCGAAAAGGTAAAACCGTTCAAGCGAAGCAATACAAGCCAGACAATCATCGCTCGCATCATTTATAATGTGTGTGCGTACGACGTGGCGTATGTGTAACGCTCAAACATGCCTTTTTCCACACTAGCTGCGGCGTCAAACGAACAGTTGTTGTTGTTGCTATCGCTTTGTGGGTAATGGCATGTGTCTGAATGTTGTTGATATTTCACTCTGTGCTACTGCTGCTGCTGCGTGCGTTGTTATCATTAGCGTTAAGCAGAGTTTGCCAACTTTTGCCTAAAGAATGTGACCTTTTAAAAGTATCCCCAAAAAAAAGTATGCCAAAGTTAAGCCTATAGCTATGCCAAAAGAATAACTTTTCGAAATACAGTTAAAATGAAACTTTTTACAGAGTATGGTCAAGCTTATGTTATAGATAGTTCCATCAAACTTATCTTTGACAATCTATCTTTGGAAAGTTATAAAAAAAAAGAGCTTTGTTTATTTATGTGTTTTAAATTCATACTAAAAATCCATTAACAATTTATTGTATTTCAGCACCTCTAACGAAAGAGCATTGCTGTTTCGGCTTGTACTTAAACTTATCTCACTCGAATCTATTGCTTATTTTGCTGTTTATTTTCGCTGTGTTGAAGAGCTCTTAAATAGACACATTGCTAAGTATCTACGAGTAACTAACTACTTGCCCCCTTCGAACTCGTTTGTTGCAACGATGATATATTAATTGGTTTTTTTATTTATGATGTTGCAGCGTTTGCCACTTTTCCAACAAGGCCAACATTTGAAGGCAAGAACTTGAGTTTCTTTTTCTTTTTTGTTTTTTATTTGGCAAATTGTCGAAGCTGTTTCCGATCCTTTTGCTGCTGCTACTTCAACTTTTGCTTTTGCTTGCTAATAATTGATTTTTTGTCTGCTACTGTTCGAAGTAGGGAGAGGGGTTAATGCTGTCAACGCTATCCAGTTCAACAAACTGCTGACTTCGCCAATGGACCCAAAGCGAAACTCAGTTGTAAACAATATTCGCCATGCATGTGTTATGTGTATTGTTGTTGTTGCTATTATTGTTGTTTGTAGTTAAGGGAGTCTAGCTGTGGCCATGACAATTTATTAGTTGCTGTAATGAGTTGAGTTTATTGAGGTCCCGTGTGTTTATGATTTAAATTTGCTTGCACACAAAAGCACATGCAGCACTAACATACACACACAGCACTTACACACACATATATGTATGCAGCAGCAGCAGCAAATGCTGTCCATGGGGCAATGCAAACACTTGTCATCATTAAAATAACTGCAGTTGCAACAGATGTTGTTGTTGCTGCTGCTACTACTGCTAAACAATAAATAAAGGCAATTTGCAGCTGCAATTATTATGAAAGCTGATAACAACAGTTAGCCAACTACCTACCCACAACAAACAAACACACACACATAAATACACCCCTATACACAGTTATTTTGAGTGTTTCCATATGTTCATACCGAATTCTCTGTTTGGGTTTTTAGTTGGGAGCTTATATAGCAAATGTTTGCATTTCGAGAGCCACAGATACACTGGTTGCCCACTTTATCCGCAAAAGCTAAAACTAAATACAAAATGTTCATTTACTAATAACATGTGTGTGCATGTATGTGTGTGTGTGTGTGTGTTGAGACAAAAGGATTGCATCGAATACAAAATGAATATTCAAGTATGCTGCAAATGGCTTAGCACTAATAACACATCTCCTAGTTATAGGCACAAGAGCTAACGTATACGTTACATGAGCAAAGAATCGAAAATGAACTTCTTTTCGAACACTTAAAATGTTTCCTGAGGAGTAAGTAATATAATAGCAAACTTTAATGCATATCACATTGCAATAAAAATGGAAACAAACCTTTTTCAAATAACAAAAAGTCATTGTTACTTATGTAATTTTAAGAACTTACCTCAAGCATGTTAACTCCTGAATATAAAAGTCTTTTTAATGTTACGGCAATCAATTTGCATGAACAATGGGGCTACAATATTCATGATTCTATACAAAATTCAAGAGAGCCAGCCACTCAACGCATTTTATGCTTGACAACTGAGCTGACAAATCGCTGAGATGGAACTGAATTATCATTGTAGACTAGCACACACACACACACACATAAAGATAATCTGCTGCAAGACAGCTGTCACGCCCTCACACACACACACACACACACACACATAAATCGATGAAATTAGACTAATGAAAACAAATGCATATCGAAATTAATCCTATAATGTCGCTTTATTTATAGACAAGCGCGCCGCAAGCAGTAGTAACAAATGAGTCAAGTCATTATCATCGTTGACAACCGGTAGGCGGTGACAGGGGCGTTGGTTTGTTTTGTAAGCGCGGGGGAGGGGGCGTGTCTGAAGGAACCACTTCATTAAGTATAAAGCAATAAAGCAGCGACAAATGCAAAATCATTGCGGGAGACTCAAGCTTAAATCGAAACCAGGCCCAAAATTATTGTCATTTGTTGCACGCAACACACACACACAGAGACAGGCTTACGGGAACACACTCACATGCATTAAACATGATGTCATGAGCAGAAACGAAAGCTGCTGATTCTGATGCTGCTCCTCGTTTCTCGTTAGCAAATAGTCATGATGCGTTTTAATTTGTTAACCGAGCGTCTAATAGTTAATTTTGGCCATGTAGGCACAGAAAGCTGAGAAGGGAGAAAGATGTAAGCGGAGAATTGAAAAGGAGCTTATTCTACACATATTAAGCAGACGATAGCAATTTGCATTAGCAACATAACATTGAAGTTAAGCCAGCTTGTAATTAAAATAATAAACACGCACAAAATGCATTAGAAAATGTTCGGCTGAGATCAGCGCATAGAGTAAATGTGGCATAAATATGTATGTGTATGGTGCTTGTTGTTGCTTGTGTTGGTTGGCTGTGACAATTGCCACAGCAGCAGCACACTCCCCTTCTCGTGAGCCACTCGTGATGTATCTGAAACGCTAGACAATGGCAGACATTGCGTATAAGCAGCGTTGAATAATTGTTTGCACAGTCAAAGTGTGTATGTATGCGTGTGTGTGTGTGAATGTGTTTGTGGGACAAACGTGTGCCACTATTTGTGTTGGCTGTTTCACTTAGTGCGTAACTGACTTCAAGCCTCAGGTGGTAAGCATTGTGGTGCGTTTCGGGCGAGTTAAGGATAAAGGACGAACGTAGGAGTTGTGCTAGTCACGTGTGCATGAATGTGTGTGTGTGTGTGTCCATTGTTGTGGCATGCGCTACACTTGACCCACAATGCGGTGATGACAATGGCATGGCACAAAACTGGGCCAAGAGCTGCTAATGACAAAATCAAGCTTTAGATTGAGCATATCTATGCAAGTGCCACATCAAGTGGCAAGCTGAAACATAGCAGCAGGATTCACAATAATTGTCAGCTTGTGTTTAAGGCAGCTAATACTACAATATAACTCAAAGCATCTCTCTAAATATCTATCATCTATACCTTTACTAAGTCGCCAACTAAGCACAAACAATTTGCGTCGGCCACACTCAACATTTAAATGTTTGCAACTACTTAGCCGCATTTTGATGGCCAGGCACACAAACACAATGAGACACTCTTGCATTTCCGACCACTCACACACTCGCACACTTACAAAACTGTTGGCTAAACACTGCGACAACAGTAACAACAGCACAAGCAACAACAAGGAGATAAAAAAAAATTACAAATGACAACAATGAGCTTGAAAGGGGTGAGAGGATGGGTCTTGGGATTGGGTTTTTGAGAGGGGAATGCGACTCTGAGGTTGACTGAGTGCTTGCCCGACTGCATTACAGCTCTAGACGTCAACTGTGTCAGCTTGTAGCTGCTGCTGCTGCTGTTGTTGTTGTGTCGTTGAGTGCGTCTGTCGGCGCTTGAGTGTATCAAACCCAACGCTACATCAGCTGCATACTTTTAGCTGCTACTGTTTCTATCTACATCTCTCACTCTGTCTCTCACTCTTTCCCGCTCTTTTTGCATTCGTGCGTGAGTGTGTGTGTGTACACTTAAGTGTCACTGTGTCAGTGAGCGGCTGACCCACTTTGTGATAAGCACGCTGGCACAAACACCAACCCCAACACCAGCAACAGCAGCAGCAACAGCAACAGCAGCAGCAGCCATCATCAGAATGAAAAACAAGAGAGCCCCTTAAATAATGGAAGAAATTAGCACTTTCATGTGACATAAATTTATATGAAAGAAATTTTTAAATTCGTACAAATTTATTCCAAGCACATTTAATAATAATTTCAATACACTTTTTATTTAATTTATAAATGCAAAGTGATTTCACTTTGATCAGTTTAATAGCAAAATTCAAGAATAGACAATGACGTTTTCTAAAATAATATTACTTTTTGAATTTTGTTATGTATATGTAACTTAAGGAATTTTGGGTTTTTGAAATGAAAACTTTTCATAACGAAATTTAAAGCAATCAAAAGTTGTTGACTCACAACATTTAAATAATCACTTTTTGGCACAAAATATGAAAGTTTAACCCCACTGTACAAGCGGTGGCCGATGCATGCACTCGTATTTATCATACTGCTCGAAAGCGATGCATACTTTTTGGCTGTTGACAGCACAGCTGGAATGGTATTTAAATAACGCCAAAATATCTGCGGCCAGCTGTGCCAAAAAAATAAACACAGTTTATTTTCATTCTCGTTTTTATTTCGCTGTGCGTAGGGAGATTGTTTTTTTTAAGTTTGAATTTTTAGCCAAAATGCAAAATACAATATTTGTACTATTTTGTTAATTTAACCTTGATTATCTATGTCAGGCACAAACGCAGACATGTATTTGTGTGCGTGTGTGTGTTGTTGCTTGTAGATAGATTATGTAACTTTGGCATCAACCAATTTGGGGTTTTTGGCTTCGTTTGGTAAGCAATTTGCCCGTTGACAATTAAATGAAAGTAAGATAAATTGTCGCGTTTGTTTACAGTTCAACTTGACTCGCTTGCTTGCACGCAGCTTCTGTTCAATTTGTGAGTCAAGTGGCAGGGAAGGGCGGGGGTGTGTAACAAGCCAATCTACGCATTTAGTGAGACTCCATTCCATTTATTCCACCCTACCCTCCAAACCAACAACAACCCACTTGCCGCGCACATTGTGTTGCCTAATTTATGGGATGCGTTGCGACGTTTATTTTGCCGCAAGTATTTTTCCAAGATAAATTCCGAAATGTCATGTCATTTGTTGTTGGCCCAAAGGCCTACAGCCAGCAATGTCTGTGGGCGTGTTAAAGCAGACAAGGTCTGACTATTTAGCCATATTACAATTTGATATTGCTTTGCCTTTCCTACAGCACTGCAAAAAGCATTGCTCTAGGACCAACCAATATTTAAGCCGAATCTTCTATGCAAAGAAAAGTATCAAAAGGAAAAACTGCTTAAAATCGAAATGAATTTTATATACATATTTACTTATTCACAAATTGCGCTCAATTGAGTAAGCCTCAAGCATAAGTCTATAAGTAATTGGTAAATTTGTCATTTATTTATTTAGTTCGCAATTATCGTTGAGTCTTTAATAAGTTGTTATTTTTTATTTATGGTAATTTGCAAACAAAAATTGAATAGAAAAATGAAACGTTTCAGTTACGTTCTTAACAAGGTAAAATATTGTTTACCAATCAGTTTGTTAAAAAAGTTTATTTAGAAAAATGTCAACGTTTGATGGTTTTGTGTTTCGCAATTATTTAATGCAATCAATTTTGTATTTTTGCGTCAAAGACTTGAATACTTAAAATTTAAAATACAAATCACATTTGCAAACTTATTTTAAATGGCATTAAAATTGTCAATTTTGAAGCGGCTTAAGCAAAAACAAATCTTAAGTAATTAATGCAAATTGCAACGTATAAAATGCAGCTGCTGCACAATTCTCATCAGGCAAACTTGCAACTGCTGCGCCGCAAAATGGTGAAATTTCACTTGAAGCTGCGGCTAAATCATTTTCCATGTTTACACACAATAATACTACAGCTCAAGTGTGTGTGTGTGTGTGTGTGTAAGTAAATGCCGCTGGGAAAAAATGCTAGTTGCTGTTGCTGCTGTAACAGGTGCAACTGTCAGTTGACAACAGTAGCAGCAGCTGCTCTTGCAGCATTTGTGACGTAATTAAAACGCAACTAATGGTGTCAAGGAGGGTGGCGGTAAATAAAAGTAAAGTAAAGAGCTTCGGTTGGAGGATGTGGATATTACTTTCGAGGGCAAGTTTACTTCGTTTTCTACTTCAGTGAAATGTAAATTTGATTATCCTGGCGGCAAATATTTGTGCGAGCTCTGTTGACGATATCCAATGCTTATGCGGGATGGAGGGTGATGGTAAGTGGTAGGTGGCAGGGGGCATTGGTTGCTGTCATAGCGAAGTGAGGGTGACTGGGGGAGAGAGTAGGGAGAGGTTGTTGTGTGCCGTTGACATATTTATCTAGAACATTTTGTTGTTCACATTGCTGTCATTGTTGTTGTTGTTGTTGTTATTTATTTACACAAAAACGTATTTCTAGACTCGATTTGGGTCTCTGCCCGTTGTCAGCTTTGACTTTTTTTTCGGTTATCCTGGCAATGATTAATTAAAACATGAACATTTTTATTGTTGTTCTTCTTCCTGTCCATTATTGTTGTTGTTGTTTGGTTTTGTTTTTATTATCGTCCAGTGTAAGGTTTATCTATGTTTATTTACCATACATACACAATATATACATATATAGTTTTACCACGACAACTTTTAAACAAATTATTCAAACAACGCAAGCCATCAACGCCCCAAATAACAACACTACAACCCCCACCCATCTAAGGTCTCTCGTTACTTACCCCGCATATGCTCTTGTCCCTTCTGCTTCGCATGTTTTGTGGGTCTTTGGAAGTTGCGGGCGTCGGATCTGGACTCATTAAGCAGCTTCAGCTGCTGGTGTCAAAATTACTTTGCTTTGCAGGATAATTGTGTGTAGGTGTGTGAGTGTGTGTGCAAATATGACGCCTAATGAGAAAGAAACTTACTCTACTATTTGAGTTTACTTAGCATCGGTGTCGAGTACTTGTTTGTCAGGGCAACGCGGCAACGCGGGTAGGCCGAACGAACAAACAGATTGGCTTAGGACTAAGGGCTCGTAATGTGGCTAACTATCTACTTTTTGGGCTCGTAACAAAAAAAAAAGACCATTCAAATGTAATTAATTTCAAATTTATGCTTCAATATTATACGATAATTAATACATGAATTCATTCGCACTCAGAGAGACTTTTAATAAGCTGTGTTATTTGATTTTTTCATATCGTAAAAAGTGATTGATTTGTAATTAGTTTTCAATGTTTAATGCCAGCAACGAATAAATAAATTTAATTATAATACAATTAATTAAAATACAAATTACAGCACTTTTTTTAAGGTTAATAAATCAAAGACAAAAATATCATTTAGAATACATCAAAGTCGTATGTAAATTATGCAATCTGAGAGAACTTCTCTGCCACAGCAGCAACAAACACATAATATATGTTGGATGAGCTAAAAGAGGTGGGGGGTTGCAAGGACACAGAATGTGGCAAACTGTTGGCAAAAGCATCGCTAATTACTTGCTCATTATGCCGGCTATTTAGCTTTAATTACGCCAAGCGCCATCCATGACAAGGGCGACAACGAGATACTAACAAACATAGATAAACACACACACACACACACGCAGGCATACATAGAAAAACACACACACACACACACATTAACATAGAGATACACTCGAACCAATATTCAACGCTAAAAAAAACTTTGCTAAAATGCTACCAGGCAAAAAAGTAGCAACAACATTTGGTGCCTTTCGCCTTTTATTTTTTTGCCCCCCTCCCTTTGCCGACCTGCGGCAGTCCAAGCCCTTAAATGTGCAACGGCTTTCTATTCAAGTGGTTGGCAGAGTGGAGGGGTGGAACTGAGGGTGCAGGGTACAGGTGCTGTTGTGGCAATTTACTGCTCGCAGCGACTGTGACTGTGTCAGTGTGTCCAAATGGGTTTAGGGGGCTAAATACATATATAATGGCTTAAAAAAAAGGCGGCCCGAGAGCAAGTAATGTGATGATAATTCAAAAGCGAATGCTTATATCAAATTACTTAAAATATTTTGCGAATTCGGTTTTTATTAAGAACATCTAACTTAAATTTGTGTAATTTTTAATCTTACATTTATCTTAATGAACTCGTTTTCATTTTCGTACAAATTTGATAAGCTTGTTAGTTGAATTACACGTACATACATATATGGGACACTGTTAAAGAGTTGCAACCCCTATTAATAACTTAATTATAGTACTCACACAGCCATATGTAACTTATTAATATGCACACATTATAATGAACTTGCTTTAAGCCGCATTTGTGTAATGAGTTGAAAGCACTTAAGGCTGTCCGTCAAACAGTTACCTACCACACACCCCCTCAGGCACATTCACCATTCCCCTACCACCCCCAACCCACTCTCTGATGATAAAGTTAAGGGAAATTGAAAAACGCATATAACCCACACAAATACACACGCATCAATTGTGAAGTGAAATGGCCGCCAGCTTGCCTTTGGTACAATGTCAGCTTTACGGACTGATCCTTGCTGGGACACAAGCCCAGGCTCGAACCCATTTCTCGATTTTCATTTCTCGTTTACGTTCCCATTGTCTGTTATTTTGCTTGGTTGTTGGCCGGCTGTGTAAGATACATTTTCATAAGCACAACACTTGATGCCGAATTGTTGGGCAAAGCCCACCTGCAAAGCCTATGGCTCAATCATGCTCCACACATCATCATTGCCTGCCACATGCCACATGCTGCTTGTCAGCTCTTATCTGTACTTAGTGAATTGAAATGGGTAAACAGGGTATCGCCAAGGTAACACAATCCTATCTAGCGGCACACAAAAAGGCTTCAAAAAATGAACGTGAAGTTTTGGATAAGCTGTGATTTAGAGAAAAGAATAGGCGATAGAAATAATAAATGTTGCATATTGGTTGTTTGTTTTCATGCTTAGATCAAGCTTATTTCATTTTGTTATGCGCTCTCCTAAGGTTTAAGACTTAGATGCGAAATAATCAAATAATATAATCTTATTCATAAATCTGTAACTTTTATGTGCCCAGTTTGAACCTGTATGAATAACCAAATAAAAAAACGTAGTTTCTGGGTTCTAGGGTATCTTTGAGTTGCATCTTCTCTTTGGCATATAAGCACACACCTGCACAAACAAGTCGCGATGTATTTACTTCTGTGACAATGCGCGTGGTTGAGTATGTGGGGTGTATTATAATTTAATTTTTTGTAGCGCTCAGGCATAAAAAAGGGGGATATCTTGTCGTCATGCGAACGGTTGCTGCTTCTGCTTCTGTTTCTGATGCTACCGTTTACGGCCCTTGTCAGAATCTGATGTGTGTGCGTGTGTGTGTGGGTGGTTAAGCATTTATTTATGTTGGACAGCCAGCCAACAACCACCACGGACAAAGAGAGAAGAGATGACAGAATGTCTATTCAATCAGCGAGCCAGTCAGCCAACCAGTCAGACCAGACAGTCAATCAGACAGACAGATAGGGGACAGAGAACAAAACACGCTAAACCAACGCATATTCCTTACGGAGCTGCTGTCCTTGGCACGTGCCTTGAAGCAACCAACGGGAATGAAAACATATTTGTAAAAAAAAAAATAAAAATAAAAAATAAAAAAAATTACGTTGAATATCTGTGAATACGATAGCTTCGGTTTTAATTGGATAATTATTGAAGCACTTTTTGAATTCGATTCTGAAATTAATGCGTAAGAATTGCAATCAAAAAGAAATGCGGTTAATGCAGACAATTAAGGATAAAATGCAAATGCCGTGGCGGTGGCGGTGGCGGCGGTGGAGGCGAATCCACAGCCCATCGTCGTATTGCAAAGTGAAATTGAGCAAAAAGGAAATTCGCTACGCATTCAGTTGGATAAAAATGGCGTTTACAAGTTTTTAAAACCAACGGGTATTAAAGTGGAGTGGAGTGGGGGGCGGCAGGGAAATGCAATTTTAATGCGGCTAACGCCGTTGCCATGACTTTAATGCTGTTCATGTTAACCCATCCGCGCATCAGTGCAAAATTGTATGGCAAAGATTTCTAAATGGCCGCTTACCGAATTGCAAGCAGCAACAGCAGCAGCAGCAGCAGCGTTCAAACGACACCGACGACGCACAACTTGTTGGCCCTTTTTGAAAATGCAGTCAAAAGAGCAACTAAAATGAACTGCAATACAGAATGGATAGAACGGATGGGGTGTTGAAGGGAGGAAGGGAGGGAGGCGGGTGGCCCTCGAATACAACGGAAAATGTGCAGAAATTGAATGCATGACGGACAAAATGGAGCAAAGCCTTTTGCAAGGCGATTGGCAGCCAGTTGTGTTGGCCTGTTGGCCAAAGGGCACATGGATTAAAAACCAAATGGCGCCGGCACAAAGTGTTTGTTGTTGTTGTTGCTGTTTCCGTTCACGCAGGCAGGCAGGCAGGCAGGCAGTCAATGTCAATTTCGTGGCATTTTTGGCAGCCCAGCTGAATATTCCACAGTATGTGCATCTGCGCTTTGCCAAGCCAGAACCGTTCCCTTGTTGACCGAATCCATATACAACAGTTTAGTGTTGTTGTTTGGTTTTTTTCACTTGTTGCAAACGAAATGGGTGAGCTCTAATAAAGCTGTTGAAACTTTTGGAGGCAACTTTATTTGATGGATGCAGATTAACTGTCGAAGGGAGGTGGGTGAGGGGATTGGTTTTAATACTTTCCCAAAAAGCTGTGCAATATAGTTATATGTAAACCGATTATGAATAGACAACAACAGCAAAATGGTTCAATTAAAACACGTTTGCTTCGTTATCTTTAAATAAACTAACGAAATTTAAGCATATATCAAAGTTTTAAATGTGTTAACTATGTCAACGGGTTTAGTATTCTATACGTTCTACCATCTGTTCATGTTACTCGTGGGACAAGGGTACACTATTCTAGGGTCTTGTCAGTCATAATCAGCTGCAGCTAATTGCAAATGTTTAAGTGGCAAGTGGAGGTAAAAACACCACCAGTTGAATAAAGCTAAAGCCCCAGCACGCAGTAACACTAACACATTGACTGCCAGTGACCCACAACTAACTGCAGTTAGCTACAGCTATGGTTAACTCCTCCCTACCGCTGACCCGCTTTTAATGGTACTCTGCAATGGGATTCTCTGGAGTGCCATTGCTCTGGCTTAGCCGTGCAGCTACAGCTCCATTTGCTTTGGTTATGCTTGGCTACCAAATGCTCAGGCATGGCAAAATGCTTGTTGTTGGCCATTGACGTTGTTGTTGTTGTTGGTGGGCAATCGGACACGTCTAAATGCGCTAATAACGGTAATGATTTTGAACTGAAACTCTAACGAAACTCGAACACTGACGCAACAGACGCAACGCAACGTTGCATGAATTCAATTTCAATACATAGAACTTAACACAACACAAGTGCAGACACAGACAATAATGAGATTGAAGTAGAAGTGCAGAGGTACAGATGTACGGTTAGATGGATTGCCATGGCAGCAGACGTCACAAGAGGCAATTGTTGAGCAAGTGCAATTATTTTTCGTTGATTAGAATCAACATAAATAAAATTAATTGTTGCCGCTTCGTCTGTTCCGCTTTGAGAGGGGTTGCATTCAATTTGATTATTAGCATTTTGCTCAAAAAACTCACTCAACTGAACCGAAGGCCAAGCGTACTGCAGCTTCTGTTTCGTCCCCCAGAGGGTTGGCTTGGCCCTTTGGCTTGGGCCATTTGTCGTTGGCCAATTTAAACAGACTGAAATTCATAGTTGAGCAGAGATGAGACAGAGAGAGAGAGAGCGTGTTGTCAATGTTGTCATGCATATTTTCCATAACAAGGGTGAAAAATAAAAGGAAAAATTTAGAAATTGAAGTTTTGACAATTTCATGCTATAATATCAATTTGTTAACCAAGATTTTGTATTTTCCTTTTTAGATACAGTAAGAAAGTCTTGTACGCGGACATTGAACTGATTAAAAATCGTTACTTAAGTCTGGCTTTAAAGTCTTGATAATATAAAGTAAATGTCTTGATGGCGCGGATTCTTACAACAAATCCGTTTTCAACTATCGCTTGACTCACGTTCACATCTCTAATTGTTACGATTCGTCCGTGGAGTAGTCCCTTGGGTTAGTCGTCCAGCCAGCCAAATAAGTACTCGTAATTATAATTTATTTACGCAGCACTCGTCTGCTTGGCTGCATAATTTTTTGCTGGTTTTTTAATTGCTCCCAAACAGCCTGATGAAACTTTGTATCTATCGATGTGATTTTCCCATGCTATTCAATATTGTTCAACGACACAAACACCCATTGGCAACATTTTGCACTCGCGCATAAATTGAGCGCAATTGTTTCCTGAGTCATGGCTGACATTATGCGCAAGTATGCGTGGCTTGTTGGTGGAGTGAAGGTGGACTGGGATGTATACGCCAGCAGGCGTCGCTATTTTGCATCGAAAAATGATCAGGAAATTAAAAACCCTCCCTCCCTCCCGCTTTCTCCTTTCTACCCTACCCGCTGTAGCCACAATTTTTTGGGTATGCCGTGTGCCGGTGTCTCATCAGCATGCGGCTGGCATAATAAGTATGCAAAATCTCACTGGCAGCTGCGGGAACGGCACAGTGGTGCATCGTGGTGCCGAAAGCCATAAATTACACAAAACTGACCACACAAACCATAGAGGCGACAGCAACAGCAAGAGAATCAGCATCCAGCATCGCGATGCGGCAGCATTAGTTGTTCAGCAGCATTGTCGCTTGCAATGCGCCAAGGCTTGAGAGTTTGGTATGAGTTGGGGTTGATTGGTCAGCTTATAATATGTAAAATATGCGTTCCATGCGTTTGCGAAGCCAAGCAGCTTGTCTGTCAGTCAGTTTGTCTGTCTGTTTGTCAGCTTGTCCGAACAAGAGCCAACTAATTTAACTCGGACTGTAGTTGGGCCTCAAAAAAGTATGATCTACAGTTGTTATTGCTGTGGATGACAGCCCGATTGCTATGGCATTTTTGTGCTGAATTTCATTTGAATACAAAATATCAAGAATACACAAATTTCTTATTATATTTTATCAAAAACACAAACCTTTAATATATCCCAGCCCGGTTGGTTCCAGGTTTTTGAATGAAAAAATGATCGCTAGAGCTCTGTGATTATTATTGGTTTGAAAGTTGTACTTTTAATACTTTTTATTTCCACAAAATCCCATGTCAATTATTTTACATTGCAATAGCATTAGAGTTAAGCTCGACTAAAAAAAAATAACAAGAAATAGTTTGCATACATTGAAACACATAATTCCAGTCTATAATCCACTTTACAATACTTGACTCTAATTGCATGCATATATTTCCCCTCGTTGTCAATTTTAAACACATACACATATACATCTGCATGTATGACAGCTCTATGATAATCGTTATGCATTGAAATTGCATTTGTTAAACTCTCTGCGTCTCCACATGCAAATTAAAGCTTAAATTGTGTTTGTAAATGCTACTCTATCAGCCTTTCTCTCTCTCTCTCTCTCGTGTTCATCTATTTTTTCGT
The DNA here is from genome assembly GCA_030179655.1 of Scaptomyza flava. NCBI lineage: Eukaryota > Metazoa > Arthropoda > Insecta > Diptera > Drosophilidae > Scaptomyza > Scaptomyza flava. The sequence continues at coordinate 12,503,637 of JARNME010000012.1, forward strand.
AGCATACTTTGTAGCGATTTGGGCCAAATGTCGCCTGCTTTTAGTGGGATCTGCAGCTGGTTGGGTGGACTGCATTAAGAGACTTGCAGTCAACGGGAACGACAGCAGCTGCAGTTGCAGTTGCAACGAATGATGGGCATGACGTAACCAAAGCATTGCAACCACTAAGCCACTATCACTGCCACTGTGAACCTCTGCCACACTGCCTCACCCCCCCCTTCCGCACAAATGCAAGTCATTGCCATATTGAGGCTGTTGAAATGTTTTTTCAAAAGGCCAGACTCAAATTGCATGCAAGCTGATTGCGAATGGTTTGTTGACGTCGATGTTGTTGCTGTTGTTGTTGTTTGCTAGCAACCAGTTGCACTGCTTCCTTCAATTGTTTTTCTCCATGATTTTTCAATTTATTACCAGTCTCAGAGTCCTGCTACAGTTTAGTGCTAGCCTTTGAGCTATGCCTAATGCTTATTATGCGGACTTGAACGCTTATAAATTTATGCAGCAACTCCAACTAGCTGCAAAGGGAAAAAGCCTTAAAATCGATTTGTTATTTTTATAATTTTAATTGAAGCTTCGGCTTGGACTGCAACTGCAAAGCGGCTGTAGCTCAAGTTGATGCTAAAACTTTGGCCAATGCATTTTTGGCAATTTCCAACACAAATATTTCACAAAAGGATCAAAGTGTAAGCGTGTGGTCGTATACGTGTGTGTGTGTGTTTGTGCACAATGAGCTGTTGCACCTGGGCCAACAGGCAACTAAAAACTAAAAATGCATTCAGTGAGGCGCCGCTTTGTGGCCCCAGCCGATATGTTATGTAATTAAAATGCCTGCCAGAAATTTTACGAACAATTTTCGCCAATTTAAGCTTATATTACTTTCCTTCTCTCTCTCTCTCTTTCTTTTTCATTCTGTTTTTTTAATAATGCTTTACTTATTCCGCTTATTTGCAGACGTAACGAATCTGGACTACGTCAAAGTGAATGCTGAAGCTGGCAAGAACGTGACCATACTCTGTCCGGGCGTTACGGAACACTCGCTGGTGGACACGCTGGTCTGGAAGACAGCAACAACGACAATCGCACAGTTTGCCAACCGCATTCCGTTGCTTCATAGCCCTAGGGTAAGTACAACATACAATGAATACAATCAAAAATATTTTTTATTTATTTGTTATATCCACTTTTAGAATGCATTTTAATCCCCTGCGTACAAGCAATAATAATTGAAAAATTCTTTTTCGAAGATTTATAGCTGGCATAATTCCCATTGGTTGGCAAAACTGATCCCATTTCAATGTGAAATGCCATTCGATACTTTATTAAACTTTGTCCATTATTCATTCTTTCACGAAGAATAAAAACAATTCTTGTTGTAGTATTTGTTACCAATCTTATCTATAGTTGAAATCGGGCAATACACATCTAAATCTCTTGAGTATAGTTATAACTCAAATTGCAGCATGACTTGACGTCATATTAGAATTCATTATCCACTTGCCCATATTTGGGCACTTGATGGCCCCTAGCATGGGCCACTTGAGTTAAGGCTATTAAATGTTTGCAGTCAGTTCAAAGAAGAAGACGAAGACAAAAAACCGTAGCTGTTAAAATAATTGATAGCCAGTTAGTTTCAAGGCGGCTGTTTGAACTTTGCCAGCGCCCAAAACGACGACAAAAGGCGAACACACAAAAATAGTGAAAAGAAAATGCAGCAAAAGTCACAAGAACTAAGTGGCTATCAGTGGGAGAGTTTTGAGTTAGAAAGAAGCCGTGAGCCACTAGCTGGGCTCTGCGTTCTTGCTGCTTGGTGCTTGGAAACTGCATGCAGACAGTGAAGCCAATATATTTTTAATGTTTGATAGTTGTAGTACTAAAATAAAAACGACGAGGCGCAAAAATGGTTTAAGTGGCTGCCAAGCAGCTATGGAAGCAGTGGCAGGAGCAGCAGCTGACGCCTTAAACGCACTCCAGGGGGCCCACTGAGGCGAGGCAAACAAAATGAAGAATGAACAAGTTTCAGCTGCAGCTTTTGCCCAGAATGACTGGGGACTAGGCAGGATTGGCGTTGCCCCCGCCGCTGCTTCCCCATCATCCAGCAGCTTTCCGTGTTAAATGGCAAACTGGGACACTTGAGCTGCAGCCAAGCCAAAGTTGGAGCCAAGCTAAGCAGAGAGTTTACCTGGTGCGCAGCGCTTTTTCTCATATTTCTTGGCCAATTTGGCCTTTGCCATAGCTCAATGTGCGACGGCTGCGTGGCACTGTGGGGCAAGTTGCATATAAAAATATATCTTATTGCTACTCTTCAGGTTTAACCTAGATTTTGATAAATTGTTAATGAGCATGGAAATAAATTACGTAAACTTTCAATTTAAACTAAACCAAAATTTATTAAATGTACAAAATTGATAATTACTCGAATTGCTGTTTTGGAGTCTAGATATATTATATAATCTTGGTTTCTTTCTCTACGGTTCTAAGTTAAGAAAGTCTTCCTCTTAAATGCGTATTTAGCAAATGCATTCCCTTCACATGTGGTTTGCTATAAAACAGTTTTCTTTAAGATATGAAATTAATTATTCAAATTTCTGATGAAATGTTCTTAACCCAACTCTATGTAAAAGTCTGAGGCTAGCCTTCGAAGCTTTTCATTGTCACTTGTCCCACTGTGCGTTTGTGTTCTTTATGCCCGGCTATTATGTGTATTAAAAGTTTTTTAACCTAACTGCTTCATTTTATTACTACTGACACCAAACACACGCATACACACACACACACATCCTTAGCTATGCTGCTATTAACTTTTGTTTTATGTTCGTGGCGAACAAAAAACTACAAAAAATAGAAAATAAAATAAGAAAATATGATTCATGTTCCTGTCACTGACGGTTTTGCAGGTGTTATAGTCAGCGCAAGGTGCTTAGTTTTGAGCATCTAGTGACAGTACATCTGATTCTCTTAACGACTTATGATAAAGTTGTCAAATGCGCCGATTTATTAAGCACATACACACATATATGTTTATCGCATGTGTGCATGTTTGTACTAGTATGTTAGGCGAAATTTGTGGCATGTAATTAAAATTTAGTTGCAATTTGCTGCTCGATTGCAGATTGCAATGTAAATTGAAATGCCAAAGTGGAAAAATATCAAAATTGTTTTGCCGTCTGGGCAGCTCTTGGTTATTGCTTCATAATCAAATCCAATCGAGCAACGATATTCTGCCACAAAACTGTAGCAGGGAGCTGAAAGCAGACCAGACAATTGAGCTTGCAATTTTGTGGCAAAACACACACACACACACACACACACACATATACTTGTTAGATATCACACATAGAACACATAATATAACCAGCTTAACATTTGCACGAGGGCCAATGTAAAGCTCTTCACAAGCTTCACCTGCTACAAACATATATAAATATGTATATATCTTTTAGTACTTTCAGTAAGTTTTCATGCTCACCTCTGCTGGTCAAAAGCCTATTTTAATACGATACAATGCCATCCAGGAGATTGCAGACAGTTTCAAGCATAAAATCCTTAATAGGTTTTCGAGAAATTATAACATATACGTGTCTGTCTCTCCCTCTCTCTTTCTCTCGCTCTCGCTCTCTTCTTCCTTTCCTTGCGCTTTCACTGCCTTTCATATCGGGCTCGACAAGGATATTAAATGTCCTGCATTTATAAATGTTTTTTTGGTTGCAAACGAGCCAAACCAAAACTTAAAGTCATTTGCGTGCATTTCTCTCCCTACAAAACTCAATTTGTCCCAGCTCAATTATGAGCACAACAACGACAAAAAATAACAAAAACAAAAGCAACAACAACGAAATGAAAATTTTCCATTTGAATTGGAAAGTTTTTCCCCTATATAGAGCAACAACAACAAGAAGAAATTGTCGCCAGAGTCAAATGTTGGGCCAATGTATCGAGCCATTTTAAGTGCTGGGCATGCAAACAAACAAGCCAGTCGATAGGTGGGTGAACTGCAGTGGGTGGCGTAGGAGGGGGGAGTGGGAGTGGATGCGTGGTCATGCAGCAAACTTGCTCTTGGTAACTTATTTGTCTTTTGTATTAAAAAGTTTTGTGAAGCCTAAAGTAGAAACTCGTGTTGTCCACATTGTTGTCAGGCACTGTCAACGTCTCTATGTCCGTTTGTTTTGCCTTTTTTTTTTTCATGTTGCCCTCTGGTCAATTCCATTTTCTGCTTATCCATTCCCTCACATAGTTTGTTCCACTTTGAGTGCTCTTGTTTTGCACACGATTGTGACAAATTTGTTTGTCATTCTAACTGAAGTCAAGCCGAGAACAGATAACGACTCCAAGGCAACCAAATACTTCTGTCACTCGCTTTAAGTACGAACTTAAATAAATAATTAACCTCAATCCGTGCATGACAACAATAAGATTTCGTTAAATGTTTTTTTGTCTTCTTTCAATTGTAGATACAACTTTTATCGGATAATTTTGGTTTGCAGTTCTCACCGGCTTTGGCCAGTGATACCACGGAATACATATGTCTAGTCAACGATCGTCACATACCGGAGGCAATTGTTGATTTGCTAGTACAAGGTGAGCTATAAGTTTAAGTAAACCTTTCTATGTATAAATCTATCTATCTATAAATCCATTGATTGATTTGATTCATTTGTTTATTTGCATTAAATTTCTGAGCTTGTATTTAGATTAAAGTAATACTTTTTTTTCCTTATTTATCTCCCACTTATTATCCCCATTAAGATTAATTCACATTAACAGTGCTTAAGCTTAAGCGTGCTGCATATCTGTGTGTGTGTGTTTAATTTTTCGGTTTTTCTCTTCATTTGGCATTCTTCATTTAATGAAAAGCATAACAACATTAATGATTTATCCGGTTTCCTTCCATTTTGTTGAATTCATTTGCAGATATGTAAGTGTACATGTGTGTGTACACAATTTTCGATTTTCTCACTACACCCACACACACTCGCTCATTCGCACACACACATTTCGCTAGTGTTGTTCTTTCTTGTCATGATTTCCATTTGCATTTTACTGATAGCTGCCAGTTTTATTTTCTCATGTGCTTTTCTTTATTTTTTTTCTCTCACGTTCTCTGTCTCTTCTTGTCTTTCGCCATGCAGATGTACCCGATCCACCGGAGCGACCTTTGTTAATAAGTTTCACATCACGCTCCGTGAACTTATCCTGGGCGCACTCCCAGCATCCGCGGAATGCGCCAGTGACGCATTTCATTATTGAAACTCGGTAAGTACTCTGTTTATAGCTATATATATACACATATATATGCATCGAATCCTTTAAATCCTTGTCGTGTGTCAATGTGAATGCTTGAACTGTTATTCTATTCTGATTTAGTAGACTATGAGCTCTGCCTTGTGACAAAGTGCTATAAATTATCATCTTGTACATACATATATCCATCATCATTATCCTTTGGCCGTTACTAATCGCCACGCCCCCAAAGCTAGCGGAAACGCGGTCAGTGGGCAACTGATGCACATGCATAATATCCTTTCTTTGTCTTCGCCATTTGAAAACGCATGCAATCAATTAAAATCATGCGTTTATTGCTTTCCGTTCGCCGCTCAACTGTAAATCCCCATGCAGACACTGCAGCTGTCACGCCCCCTTTAATGCCAGTCCGCCCCCACCTATGCTGTGCGAGGCCTTTAATTAATATGTGCAGCGATGACTGTGATATGCGCGCCAACGTACACAGGATACGCACTTCACTTGTGCTCCATTTAAATAGAAAAGAAAACATACATACGAGCATACAGGGGAATAAACGAACTGAAGGATCAAGGAGGCGTTCTTGCAGCGGCTATTTTCCGAATAACTTGAACTCAATGCGTGGCATGAAATAAAAACGATTGGTGCGACTGGCTGCAACACAAAGGCCACGCAACACAACCATGCAAAATCCACTGAAAAGCGAAACTTTTTCAATAAATTCCCATCAGTTTCAGCAGCAGCAGCGTCAGCGGCTTCCTCGGCATAAGAGGTAAAGCGGGGAGGGTAGACAAGACACTGGGGGCCGGCAATCGATGACAGGCAAACTGGAAAGCAAGCAAAGCCTGTGGTGCATTTATGCAAAAATAAGAAATAACCACACACACACACATACGCGCTAGTGCATATGTGTAGCATACTTTTTTGGGCATGCATCCAATGCACAAAATGAAGCAACCGACGAGCTGGCTGCATTTTATGCAAATTTCCACAACCCAACTCACAAACCTTCAACGATGTAAAGTGTAGGTTTGAGTTGTTGTTCCCGTTGTTGTTGGTGTTGTTGTTCGACGCAGCACGCCTCTTATTTACATTTTCGCTTGATTCGGTTTATTTGCCCATATGCATATACCCCACCAAAGTACGTAGATGGAGTGGTGTCAGGCTCTATAGAGCTTGTGATATGCGAAATATCTGCGCCACTGTAAATTGAAAGACGATGACAACAACGAAATGCTTCAAGCTGGAAATCTCGTCTCGCAAATCCACACTGAATGCCAATGCAATTGAAAGAGAGTTGAGTTGCGTTTGAGTGTGTTGAGGTGTGTTGTGGCATGTGCTATTGAGTAGAGTGTGGAGTGTAGAGTGGAGTACCCCAAGACAAGTGGCTGTACACTAACACGCACCATAAACGGTATTAACATATACACACACATACTCACACAACTATAGATATATGTATTGTGTTTGGTGCCAAAACTTATAAAAAGGTGTTGAGCTTATGGGCGTTTTGGCATCTGCTTGAGTGCTGTTTACAATTACGCAAACGGTGTTTATTGAAATGTGTTGATTTTCATACCCTGTAACGTTGGAAAAGATCGATAAGGAAGCTTTCTTTGGAACTTATACAAGTGCCAACTGAATTATATATTGCTTGAAATATATTTTAAATCAAGCAACAAACAATTTCAATGAACGTTCTATATATAGTAGAGTAAAGTTAAGCGTACTCAGGCATGTTTTTCTTGACAATTCTGACCTTTGGATTTATTATTTGTTTGAAACTGTTTGCATACACACACACACACACACAGACAACAATGCATATTTGCAGAATGACAATCACAAAAATAGAACAAAAATATGGATGTGAATGTATAAAACTCAATCATAATTTTAAGTGCATCTCGTTGATTTATTTGCATAAATATAAATGCCAGAGGTTGTGCGAGAAAAATGGAATTTATGTTATTTTAGTGCAACGAATGTTTTACTCTTTAACATTAATTAATTAAACATAACAAAGTGCGGTTTTTCTTTTTTATTAAGTTGTCAAATTGTAATTGAATAATGAATAGTGAAACAAAAATATAATTTAATAAAGGCAACAACAACAACAACAAAACTGCATAATTTGGTTGTTTCATTATAAATATTATAACGGAATTCTTGTGTACTTGCACTTAATTGTACATAACAAAACTACATACGAAGTAATGCATACGGAATAATTATTTGTATTGTTTTCTGCCATTTACAATCGTTTAACAACTAAACACCAAACAATGCTGTCAATTGTAGGCTTATTGAACAACATATTCCAACAATCGAATGTTTAGCATAAAATATAATATTTACCATTTAATTTGTGGGGGCAGACAATGAACATGATTTGCTCTCTCTATGTTTCTCTTTCTTTGCTTCTCATTGGCTATGCAATTCAATGTGCATATTTCATTTAGTTGCTCAGCCAGCCACCAAATACAAAATTTTCGCCTCTTTAAACAAGTCGTGCATGAACTTTGGCTCTAGCCATGCAAATTACAATTTTACACACACGCACCGATACAAACGCACACCCACACAAAACATTTAAGCCATATGCTAAAAGCGGCAAAAAATGTTAAGCGGCTTACAAAAAAATATACTCTCTATGTATAGATGTGTGTGTGTGTGTGTGTGTTTTATACTGATTCAAAAACACACGCACACGCACAGATGCAGAGTGGAAGCAGCCGCAAATTTATTTGCCATTGCGGTTAGTTGGCTGTTGTTTGCTGTTGTCGTTCCTGTCACGCTGTCTTCTTTTTTGGCGTACAACATTTTTCAAAAGCTGCGTTGCCGCCCATTTTTCATGAAGTCGCCAAGACTTTTTTGCCAACGTGTCCCAACCCCGACTGTATTCATTTTTTACAAAATACCCATTGACAATACAGTCACATGTGTTACACACATACACACACAAGCGCACACATTTATAAAGTGCTGTTGATACGCATTTATTAATTTTAATGCTTTTTCACGCAACTTTAAAAAAAAAAATGGGTGTTTTCACCATATTTGCTTATTTGTTTTTTTAAATTTTATTTGGTTGTCAAATATTTATATAAATGTATTTTTTGTTTGCCGCATCCTCATATTTAATGCATTTTTAATCACACATGAAAGCTGCGCTCCATTCATCCCATGCAGCCGACGCCGTGCATAAGCTCTAATAACATAATGTGAAAACTCTCACAAAACACCCAAAAAAAAAAAAAAAAAACAATGCACTCACACACACTCATGTAAAGCATGTATGAAATTTATGCAGCAGCCGACAAAAGAAAAAGAAACGATGCTAAATTTTTTGGCAACTTTAAACAAAATTTACTGCACTTTGATATTGGTCATGAAATATGATCATTCTGAGGCCCCTTTTGCAAATTTATGCGACACAGCAGACCCAACAAAAAAAAAACAACAACAACAAATCCAGCTAACATAGAGTAACGAGATAAAATTCTCTCTTAACCTAATACCCTTGCCGAAAAAATGTATACTAATTTTAATTACTTGCTTGGAAAACAAAATAATTGCTTGAACTCGTCTGTCATAATAATGGTTATTTATAGTGTTTGGTTTTTGAAGCAAAAACTTTTTAGTTCAAACCATTCAATTTTTAACATAAAATAAATCATGTTAAATTAAATAAGTTTGCAGCATAATGATATTTGTAAAGCAAAAAACTTTTTCCATTGAACAAGTTATTAAATTTTAATTGAATTAAATTTAAACATCAAAAGCATATTTTAATTCGTGGTGTTTTTTGTTTTGCAAAAACAATTGAACATACCATAAATTTATAGACTTAGTTTGTCATTTGATTTTAGTTGATTTAAGCTTCTTAAAACGTTTCATGTCAAGCGAAAAAATGTTAATGCCCCATGTCAGCGTATAAATACAGCAAAAAAATCTCATAACAAATTTTCGTTACTTTTAGCATTTGTGTGTGAGTTTTTCACAGTGATTGTATGTGTGTACATGTTTGTGGTTAAAAAAGCGCATAAATATTTTAGTACCTATGGCAAACTCTCACACACTCGCCGTAGGTCGCCCACGTTAGCCACGCCCACACATTTTCATAATGCATTTGTTGGCCATGCTATACTATTATATGGTAATCCCTTTGCTGATGGGCATTTTACAATGTATTTGGCATAGCTGATAAAAAAAATATAAATAAATTGCATTTTCAGGTGTCAATTGAAGCAAATGTTTAATAAATTTCCAATGGTATTTGTACAGGAAAAGATTTAATAACCAAAACACAAAAAATGAATTGAAAAGTTTAGCATTGTCAATGATTTATTCATCGTTTGATTAAATCTCTCCTTTTTTTGCAGCGAGGGCGAGGATGGCATTTGGGATCAACTGGCACGCATCTATACGAGAACGAATTCAACATCATATCAGGTGACCGGACTGACACCCTTCACCGTTTACAGCTTTCGTGTGTTGGCCGTTAACAAGCTCGGCATCAGTCCGCCCTCCAAGGAGTCTTACTACATTGTGACGCTGCGCGAGGGTAAGTACAGACAAAAAATGATGCTTTCACGTTAACTGTTGTTTTTTTTTTGTGTTTTTTGCAATAGTTTTTCATTTTATGTTAGGCTGTTTCGCTGACAGTGACTCATATAAATTACCAAACGAACAGCTGACATGACAATTTTTACAATCGCATTAATTTTCATTCGAATTTTATGCCTGTTCAGCCGTCACAACTTTGGCGCACCTTCTTATTCACCCATTTTAAGTGCTGCTGCGCTGTTGCCTCATGAAAAGTTGTGACCTCATAAAAGTACCTGCCTTTAAGCCTTATGTGCATTTAATTATTTTAACGTTTTAATGCCAGTTTGTATATATGGGAGTGTAAAATTTTTATGCATGCGTACACATAGAGAAAAAAAAACGTAGTGAAGACGTCAAAGTTTGGCTAACTTTAATGAAAAGAAATGAGAATGAATTTTATTTCAAAGTTAAGCTTACTTAAAGTTAAATAAGCTATTATTCAGTCTTTAAGTTTTAAGATTGTTTTCGCCCATTGTTGTAAAGACTTTAAACTGAAGCAGCTACAAAATAGCCAGTTGACAAGCCGCAAATCGACAATTATTGGCAGTTGAACAAACAAAAGCATTGCCTTTATGTTGCAGTTGCAAAGAGACTGTAAATGTTTGTGGCACCTGCTGCTTGCGGCTGTTATGCGCTGATGATTAATCGTTGCCTACTTTTAGGCAAAATCCAACACCAAAAAGTCAGCGTTCGTCTCATAGCATACATAGGCCTCGAAGTGCGACACACGCACATTAATCACAGCCAACAGTTATCACCCTTCACCCCCTCTGCCTTTCATTCTCTGCGTAGCCATATACATATATCCAAATGGCGACAGCAACAAGCTATTAGCAACACATTTGTCTTACGAGTCCTGGACTCGAATAGGAAAGTTTTGTTGGGGGAGTGGTCTGTGTGTGGGTTTGTTGCGCGTGAAATTCCATTTATGCCACACAATATTGGAATGCGACCCAAGCTGTTGTGTTGCAACACATGCGGTTGCAAATTAGTCAATAGTCTGCGGCTTGTTGATCATTAAGAGCCTCTCCTCTGCCTCTGCATTTGCTCCTCGGCACCATGCAATATGTATGAATTGGTTGAAGCTTTCAATTTTCAGCCGTTGCGGGTGTCAGTGTCGTAAGTTAGAAAAGGAAAATATCTTTTAATTTATTTATAAGCAGTTACGCCACGTGACAAACTGCCAGAAAAACTTGTCGCCCGCCTACCCACGCCAACTCTAGATTTAGCTCACCTGCCCATCAGAAGGACGACATCAGGACATTAGGATAGCTGAGACGCACGCACCATTTAACTTGATGCGACAGAGCAGCCCACAGGGAAACAGGCTCAGGCTCAGGCTGTGGCATGGGCAGCGACACGGGCAGGGGCACTTGCAACTTATGTTGCGTGACAGTGACAACTTGACAATGCCACAGACAACGTTTTTACTTGACGCAAGCGGACGCACAACGTGAACACAAAGGCAAACGTAAACGCGAACTGAAACTTTTGCTGTGCTCGGCATTTTTAATATGAAAATTTTTGAGTTTGCGCCAAGTTTCTTGGCCGTCGAAAACTTTTGCTTAAAACTCTCATGCTCATGATTTTTGGTTTGGATTTTCACGCCTTTTGTACTTTTTGTTACCTTTGCAGCGCCCACAGGCAAACCAATACCAACGACGGCACACAACACGTCTTCCACCTCGGTGTACATCTCGTGGAAGCCACCGGCGCCGGATACCATTTTAGGGGAATTTCTTGGCTATCGCATTACATATCGTCCACGCGATCGCAACCCGAATGACACCAAGGAAATCTATATACGCGATAATACTGTTGAGGTAAGTTGAACAACAACAACAGCTGCAACAATAATAACATTCAAACACCCCATTTGCGCATAATTGAATTTCCAGCATTTCTGACACTTTAACATATTGAAAATGCCAGGCAATGGGGCGCCGCATAACGTGCAACATTGCCACATTGATTTCAACTTACCGGTTCGTGTTTTCTTCAATTGCCCCACAACTATTTATACCCTTACTCAGGGATGGGCACTTGCTAAAAACTAATCGAAAATCCTTTGGCTAAATATTCCACAAATAATCAACAGCATGACTCAACAATATTATTTAGTCCGTGTAAGCAAATCAGTGACTCCATTGTATTTTTATGTTAACATATTCCCTCAAGAGTATCCTGTCTTCGGCGTGCCAAGCACACTTGTTCTATCTTGTTTTACGTGTTGTCATTCGAGGGTTCTGGGCTGTGGCGCATCGCGTTGTATTAAAAAGTAATTTACACCTGCCGACAACGGTGCTTTTTCTCATAGACACGCCCCAGGCGCCAAGCTTAAGGCTGCCCTCAAGCCGCACACACACACACACACATGGGGCAACAAATTGATAAAAGGATGGCTCCTACCATCAAGGGGAGCTCATTTTACGCCGGCGGCTTATCTCTTGTAGTGGTCGCTATCACAAGCAATTTGTTAACGATTAGTTAAGTGCAAGGCCAACATTTTGGCCAAAGTCTTTTCACCTCTCTATTTACCCATGTGTGTGCTGGGTGTGTTTGTGCTTGGTGTGTGGTACTTCTATCTTTTTAATGCCACCACACGCAACGGCACTAATGAAGTGTGGGAATGTTAGACATTAATACATGCGGGTTGTGGCACGTGCTTTTACCGCACACACACTCACGCATGCCACTTGGGAAAAGTACCTTTTGGCTAACCGCAAGCTAAGAGCAATGTCTACATTTGGGCCTTTTAGGAATTTGCAATTTATGAAACTACTTTAATGCAATACGCAAAGTACCAAAAGGTATCGAAATGAAATCACAACTCCATTCAATATTTACTCTTTTGCCTCCATGGGGAATAGCAAGCGGAATTAGCAAATAGAATGAAATGGTTAGGGACATTTCAACTGTTTAATGAACTGATTTTCCAATTTACGACCATATTTTTTTATGCTCTGCACTCTGGGGAATGGGCCACAATGAAAAGGGTGTAATGAAGTGCCGCAAGTGTTTGTTACGACCGAAAAAGGCAAACATTTATTTGCCTAGTAAAAATACTATATATTTATATAGAAATATATATTTCAACATGTATTCTTAAAGACTTTCATTCAAAAATTAACCAACATGAACCAAATATTATATAGATTTGAACTTTATTCAACCGTTTTGCATAATTAAACTTATTATCAATGCATTTAAAGTTTTTCTTTTTGTAATTTCCGCTTTAAGAACAATGGTTTAATAAAAGTTTAGTGAAAATTTCAAGCATACCGCTGAAGACCGCCCACCTTTATGCCATTTAAGCCAATAATATGCAGAGCATGGAATGCATTTTGCACTATTTTTCAATGCATGGCTAATGCGGGGTGTGCGGCGAAGTGAAAAGACGGGGGTGCGTGGTGGTCGCTTAAAATATGCAAAAATTATTAGCGATAATGCTCACGTACGACACTCGACGCGACGTAGTTGCCTAAAATGCCAAAAAACTATGTCATGTACAAGAGAGCGGCGGTGGTGGGGGGGGTTGCAGGTTCCGCTGATAGGGACAACGGCACGCTTTTGTGCTTGAGTGCATATTTTGCAGTTATCTAGACGCCAGACCCGTTGGCAAAACAGAACGCAAGCTAAAGCCGAGCGCTCTTTTATTCTATCTTTGTTTTTTTTTTTTGCATGTCAGTTTGCGAAATGTTGAAATATTATCCTTGCAGGCAGAAACGTGCGACTTCATTTTTATTTTTTTATTTTGGGTGCATGCGTGTGTGTATGTGTGTGTGTGTGAGTCCTGCTGAACTCGAGGGCATGGCTTTCTGCTGCCTTTCTATTCGCATATCAGTGCCATAAGCTGTCAAAAAAAATCTTCCTTATCCCAACCACCCACCCAAGCAGCATCTCGACCCTGGGCTGCATTGAGCTGTCACGTGTGAAAACGCCTCGAGTTCTCGAATCGTGGCCGCAACGTTAAAATTTGCCAATTTTCTAATTAAAATTTCTGCGCCGTAAAGCATAAATTTTGCTCGTTTTACGCCGTGCGAATTCCACACAAAAGCCACCAAGTGAAAACTAAACCGTATAAACTTTGTGCCTGATAGCAATTTTTGTACGCTTAGCTCAAAGGATATGTATGTGCTATGCCATGCTAGATGTGGCATGTGGCAAGCTACAAATTTGTTGCAACATAGTTATCCTTGTTGATGTTGTTATTCTTGCTGTTGTTAATTGTTGTTTGAGTTTCGCTTTACACCTTTTTAACTGGCTGCTAGGAAACGTTAAGGTATCGAGGTAAAACTTTTAATGATGCGCCCAGTGTTGGGCAATGCACTAATTAACAGCTTTGCGTCACAGCTCACACATCGAATCCTTATAAGTGTGTACATACATATGTGCTGGCAATTCATCATGCTTTTAGCTAAGCGGATCCTTACATACACACACCCAAACACACCCACACACACACACACTAAGCTTTATCAATTATGTTATATCAATTAACAAGCCAAGCTTTTTTGGCCAACTTTTGGCCATTGGCAACATAGAAAAACGGGGCAACAGTTGTAAATTTCGAGGCTCATTTACTTCTACCACTGAAGGCCACTCTCGAGTGGCGACTACATAAAATTTAATTATATTGAGGCATAAGCGCCAACCGAAAAGCAACTAAAAGCTAGCCATTCACATACACAAAACAAGTACAAGTGTTTGAATGCTGGAAGATACTGTGCACTTAGCGTTCTTAAAAAACTTTTCGGGCTTTCAACCAATGCAATCAATGCGTACTTAATCAAATATTATCTTATATACAAGTTTTTTCTTAAGTGTACTTGAAGAAACAAAAACACTTATCGCCAGCATTTGTTTTTCTATATTGTCTTGTTCATAGAGAGGCTTAGCAATTACTTCATTATGCCAGTTTCTCTGCAATCTTCCTTTATATACTTTTTTAAGCATTTTTAATGGGTCGAGGATAAAACACATGCATACATAGATATGTATATGTGGTTTTTGTTGGTTGTTAAATCAAAGCTTTCGCTGGCCCAGTCTAGCGCCCAGCAGCCACTTAAGCTTTTGGCATGGCAGTCAATCCATTTCTAAGCACACAGGCTTTCATTCTCGCTTACTCTCTCTTCCTCTGGTTTTCTATCTCAACCGAGTTGCGGTCCAGCACAGGCAAGCAGGCAGGCTCAGGAACAACAACAAACAGAAGCGAGCGCTCTAATGTATGCAACATAAATTGTGTTTGTTGTAACAGGCAGCCATTTTGGGCTTAACCACAGCATATATGCATGTGTGTAAGTGTCTCTATATGCTAGTGTGTGTGTGTGTGTATGAGCTTCACAAAGCCAGCGGCTTGTTTTATGGTTTCGCACTGCTTTTGACCTTACGTAAAATTTTAATAAGCCGCACCCGCTGCCTACTATATGTATATGGTAGCAAGTAGTTTTTGACTGGCTTCCAGTACATCCTTCAATGATTGCTTTTGGCGCTCACACAAACACACACATATATATAAAGTACAATTAAGATGGCGGCCATGGCCAACTCAATTTCCTTTTTTAACGCGGCGGCGGCAACAACAGCAGTAGCAAATACATATTTAACGACTGCAATTTTTCGTGCATACATATTTGCCAAACGACGCACAAAAGTGTGCATTGCGCAATTTCCGCTTGAAGCAGCCACGGCTGCAACTGGCACAAGGAAGCAGGCAGTAGGCAACACGCAGCAGAAAGCGAAGGCATAAAGACAGGTAGAAAGAAGCCTCTGCACACAGTTCATTTTAATAGCAACGCATATTAAGTGGAAGTTTTTAATAATATCTTGGTGCATTTTCGTTTTATGTTTCTTTGCAGAGTCACGAGATACAAAATCTTCAGACGTACACCCAATACAAGGTCACTGTGCAGGTGTTCAACCCGGAGGGACTCGGTCCAGAGACAACCATATTGGTGATGACGGACGAAGGAGGTAAGTTTTCAAGTTGTTTTTTAACTTTGCTTTATAAAACTGTGCTGAAGAGTAAAGTCATCAAAAGATTCTTTGAAAGCTTAAAACATTTACATTTAAAAGCAATAATCAAGATTTCTGAGCACAAATTGTTGATTTTTGAAGAGCTCTTACAAAATCTGACAAAAATATTTTAGATTCTTTGAAATTGTTAATAAATATTTTAGGTGCTTTGTGGGGGGTGAAACTGTGATCAATAAGCAATTTTAACTGTTATGACGAGATTTTCGTCTTTTAAAGCAAGCAAATTTTCTGTCTTGCCAAACATATTTATCTTTTCACAGCAGATAGTTTGAACATGTACTTAATGCCTAAATTATGAGCAACTCATATTTAATAAATAGAAAATTCCTTGAAACTAATAGCAAAAAATTCCACATACCAAACACATTTGAGATTTGCTCATCATTTTTTTTTTTTCGCAAGTTTACGTGTTATTATAAACACCAATGGAGTGCACAAAATATGAAACGCAACCACATGCTTAGACATCAAAAGCGGATTGCACAAGTCTGTTCAAATGTCGAGATATGATCTATCTGTATTGCAAGCGCTTTGCAAGTTTAGAGTTTTAAGTCGGTTTGCTTCTGGTGTTTGTTTGTTTTTTTGGCCAAACTGTTTTGCACATTTGCAAAATGCGACGGCTTGTTGAAATGCCAACTGACCAGAAAGTGACCAAAACAACACTACAATGCACATTCAGCTCATATTGCAACCAATTCTTGCACAATAACAATAACTGTAGCAACAACAAGGAGAACAGCAACAATTCACATAAAGTCGCTTTTGTGTGCAGTTTTTGATGAACTATAATGGGAATGGGGAAAAGAAGTTTACTTGGTTTATTTGAAGATTCGTTTTCTTTTGTGCCAGCTTTGTGAAAGTATTTTATATTAATTTTGACGATAGAACTTCGTTTTTTATTAAGGCTTCAAGATTATTTTTTAAATATTACCAAACTCATTTCAAATGTTTTTACACTTTCTACAAAGTATTTTACAGTCAGATAACTTTCTGCTGCAATATTTTTACTAGTTTTCTCACTCCCATGCTCTCTGTTTTGTTCTATCGCTTTCTCTTTCGAATTTCTCGATTTAAATGGAGAAAAGAGCTGAGGCTTTGACTCGCTCGACCGCAAAATGTCTGTGCCAGGCATTAAAGCAAACAAATAAAAGTTGAGTTAGACCAAACACAGGCAAAAATATGCTACACATTTCTCATATTTCTATCAGCAGCTGCAGCTGCACACATATTTCAACAAGTATGTGTGTGTGTGTGTGTATGTGTGCGAAGTGTATTGGAATCGAATATAAATAAAAATTGCTTACTTAAACTTTTACCATATGCTGCGTACTCAGCACAACAAATCGAGGCAAAAACCGTTCAGGCATATCGCCTATTCGCCACGTTACCATCTCTATCTACTTCGCCATCTTCTTTGGCATTTCCATCTTCTTATTTCAGCTCTATTTCCATTTCCACGAACAATTTTACAGTTAGTTTTTTTATTGGAATTTTCCTTTGTTGGCGCGGTCTAACGTGGATATCCGTTGCCGTTTCAGTCTGAGGCACAGACGCCGCCATTAACGGAAATCCTTCGTCCTGCAGTCGCCGGCCACAGCCTACATATTGCTTGGCAAAGCGCGTAAGCGGGCGAAATATTAAAGTTAAGTAAATAATAACTGGCGTGAAATCTTTGTGAATGCCTTTGCCAAAAATACTTTGATTTTGTCATCGAATTTAGGTATTTAATAAATATTCTTTGCGAACTTACAAAATTATTCTTGAGATTGGAAAAAGCTGTGTTTTTTTACTTTTAGCATTGCTAGGAATCAATTTAGCAATTTCTTCATCCAAATGCCATCAACAGCCAAACTTTGCTTTGCTTTTATGATTTGAAGATTATAAATAAATCAGTTAATATTACTTTCATATACAGTATATCAAAGTGTATTTAAAAACTTCGACACCTTCCTCTTTCTGCCATTCTTTCATACTTTTTAATTTTGGTTACATTGACTGGCTTTAAATTCGTAAAGTCGACGATAAGCTGTTTATTCTGGGCAAACTCTCGCCATGTTCAGAACTCGCAACTCTTTGATCCAAAAGACTTAAAGAAAGTTGAATGCTTAACGCATAATTAGCATAAAATTTTGTGGCAAATCCGCAGCAGCAACGGCAGGTTGAGCTTGAGCCACCGCAATAAGGGCTAAGCATATCACAGCATTGCATAAAGAGAATATTTTCTCATCAAAAAAAGAGTGCAACTTTGAATACACACACACACACAGCTGGGCTGTAAGTAAACATGTTCAAAAATTGAGTCAACAAAAAAACATAGAAGAAAATCAGAAATGGATTTGAATGCGCCAGGCCCGGTTGCGTTAGGTTGTTATGATATATATTTGCTTACTTAAAACTCAGGCAGCAGATTT
Organism: Scaptomyza flava; assembly: GCA_030179655.1. Classification (NCBI taxonomy): domain Eukaryota; kingdom Metazoa; phylum Arthropoda; class Insecta; order Diptera; family Drosophilidae; genus Scaptomyza; species Scaptomyza flava. The sequence continues at coordinate 12,521,933 of JARNME010000012.1, forward strand.
GTTTGCTTTCGGCAAAAGGCTCTTTTCGGCACATTTTCATAAGCGCTTTTGACTTAGACTTCCTGCTACAAAAGTTCGCTTGCTCCTGCAGAATGTTCGCAGCTGGCATAATTTTGTAATTTCATTTCATTTCACATCTTGTTTTTTTTTTTTTCGTCGTTCTTGCTCGTTTTATGTATATATATTTTTTTGTTCATTTATTCTACGCTTTTTTTGGGGTCTGCCAGGTGCAGACAGGAAAGGCTTTCGAGGGATTTGCAGCGGCTTAGTCGACAAGTTTAAACAGCTGTGCAGGATGTGGCCCCGGCATATGAATAAGGATGTGAATGTAGATGGATGGATTTGGAGTGTGGAGTTTGAGTGTGGATGCGGCTTGCCTTGATGAGCTTGGCAACATGTTTGGCAATGCCTTTGACAGACTTGATTAATTAGCAGTTAGAATACTCACACACACGCACACACACACACACACACACACAAAACGCAAATCATATTTCATGCATTTCATTTTCATTTTCTGAAATGCTGCCTACCCCAGAAATCTAATGCCAGACTGTATGTCTGCGCTCTTTGCTTGATTTCATGCTGCGTATTGGAGTGTGTGTGTGAGTGTTTGGGTAGCATGCCACAAGACGCCCCCCGCCTTGCCACATGCGGTGAACATTATGAAGCCTTGCAGTGCAGCTTAGCGAAAGGTGGCAACAACAGGCAGCACCTCAATAAACATGCTTGCCAACGCCTCCCAAACGAAAAACCACTGAATGCCACATGGACAAGTAATAATGCCGTTAACTATCCCGTCGAGCTGCAACATCGAATGCAACGACGTTGAATACCCTAACACACAAAAATAACTTGTTGAATCTCAAATGAAACTAAAAAAAAGGAATAGTTTAATGTGAAACGATTCTTCTGGGAATGAAAATCACTTTTTGTTACGGCAGGAAAGATGACAAATTTCGATACGTAACCCATTTTCTAACCAAATCAAAGTACTCTCATACAGAGTATACCAACACAAAAAAAAGGGACACGTGGCAATTGCAAAGCAATTTCAAAGGCTTCACTTGTTTTGCTTTAACTCGATATTCTTTGAACGGTTGTTGCTGTATCTTCTTCTCTTTGTTTTGTATTGAATTGTTATTGTTGCCATAGTCGCCTTTTAAATCCTGCGTCTCTGCACTCTTTGACTTGTGCTGAGCTCAGGACGG